>JAFBJQ010040605.1:0-149604 GCA_016785345.1 Trinectes maculatus | reverse complement strand
GTGTGTGTGTGTGTGTGTGTGTGTGTGTGTGTGTGTGTGCTCGCGCGCGCACACACGTTCGTTTTGGGGCGGGAGCCTTTCCGACGTTTGTCGCGGTTAGTGCTATCGAGAAACAAGAAAAAGCCCATTACTATTATCCATCCATGCATCCATTATCTACGTCTTATTCTCTGGAGGCTCTCGGGGGGGGATGGGGGGGGGTAACATTGCTGACTGGCCAAGTTCACATTGAGCGAGAGGAATACACGGTTACTATTAGTGTGTGTGTGTGTGTGTGTGTGCGTGTGCGCTCGCGCGCGCGAGCACGTTCGTTTTGGGGCGGGAGCCTTTCCGACGTTTGTCGCGGTTCAACTCTCGCGATATTTCGGTCTGTCACCTCCCTGTCATACACCAGCTTCACTGTTGAGAAACACCAACATAGTAACCCGGGAAAGGTAACCACAGAGGCGGGTTTCTGCGTTTCCTTTCTTGAATCTCTCAGCTCGGGTTCGAATCTGATTTCCCGGAGCATCGCCGCGACGACAACAATGGGTGCATGTCGTTAGAAAAAGTTGCTAGCACAGTTGGCACAACTGCGAGCTAACATTGGTTTGCTAACGTTAGCTGGCTAACGCTAACGTTAGCAAACAGCTGATCGAAACTGTAGAAGTCTGGAGAAGCCGGGATTGTCTAATCATGAGGACGTCAGAATGAATGTGGACATCTAAACACCTCGGATCGCTCCCCGAAAGGTATGTGTTATGTCTATTTATAGCGGCAACCAGTCAAGTTAACAAACTCTCTTGAGTTGGCGGACCCGACTATTCCCTGGATCGAAGGCATTTCGGAATAAGTCATCTTGAAGTAAAATGTTAATATGAGCTAGTGGCATAATCATTTGACATACAGCGGTTACACATTGCCCTTAATTCGCCAAGGTTGTTTAAATAATATTTAGCCATTATAAGCCACAAATACCTAGCTTTAACTTAATACCAGAAGGTTGACGTTGTAGTGTTTGGCATGAATAATTTCTGGACAAAGTGTGTCTGGATGTTGTACTCGGCGTGTTTTTTACTGTTGCAGTTAAATGCCACTCATTTATAACGTCGACGACCGAACGAATCATTAATGTGAACCCACTTATTGTACGTTTTACTGGTTAATGTTCGAATAAAGTGACTGTAAAAGACTTTATCTTCTCGGCGACAACACTGCGATACCGGGTGGATGCAGTTTTTCATAGAGTGAATGTGAATGCAAATGCACTTCAGGATAGGACATGATATTTCATATCATCACTCGTGGTGTCGTGCCAAGCAGTAGTTAAACTTGGTAAACTTCCAATGGTCGAAAGATTTAACGAGACAGTCTATGTCCCTTCATTCACTTTTTTGTAGTACGGTGTCCAACCATAAGTGGCAGCACTGAGCCACTGCTATTGAGTAACGCTGCAACCGGCGAGCAAAGAAGTGAACGTGCCATCTTGGATTCCACACGGGCCGCATTGGAATAAGCCGCTCTCAGTCGGAATAACTGTTTTTTAATCACTTAATCACTAAACGTCCACCCAACACCGTCCTTTCTTTAACCGGTTTCTTTTGATGGACCCGACACCACACTCACAAGTTTGTCACTGCAGTATACTTCCGTTTACTAACTTAACGAAGACCAAATGCTCAAACGAAGTGGGTTCACACTGACAGCAACACTGCGCCGGTATACAGCTCTGCTGCCCAGGTTATTCATCAGCTGACGACGGCAGATAACAACAACATGGCTTTTCTCTTCTGAACCTTACTGACTTGGAGTTGGCTCCTTAACAGGGAAGCGCCTGGTTTATTACTGACCTCTTCCCCCTTCAAACCAGTCGAGTCAGCTAAACTCGATAGTGTAGATGACCCCCTGACAAGGTTAGTTTCTTATTTGAGTTTGTTAACAGTATTTTAGTATAACAGTACATTATCTGAGCAGCTTTAAACTCTCCCATCAGATGTTTTGGATTCAGATAACAGGAAGTAAACACGGTAAACACGATTTAATACACACTGCTTGGCTATGTTTATTAGGGCATATGATCAGAGAGGACTGTTACTAAGAAATGCTGCTGTTGATGCAGAATTTACTTTCAGTTTTCTCTCTTAGCTTGCCATGATCACCACAAGGCTGTCTCATGTGACTGTTATGAGTAATATGTTTGACTTTAAAGGCGTCCTGGAGACCTAGTTATGACTCACAGAGTGTTAAGTAGAGTCTACAGATTACATTTCAATAGGTGCGTGTTGTAATTGCCTACAGTAACCTGAATGACAAAGTTGTCAAACGTCACAGGGAGTGTGTTCCCTTATCGGAACAAAACTGTAGTGAGCAGTGTTAGTAGTATCCAGGTGGTGCCAGACTCTTGTACTCTCGCACTACAGGTGTTTTAAGTAAACATCACATGGGTTGCGTGTCACAAACTTTAGTTGTGCTTTCCTCCTCTCATGGTAATCTTTTGAAGAATGTTTAGCTGTCGAACCTGTTTTAAATGTCAGGGTGACATTAATTTGCTGTCAACCGGCTGTCGCAATGGTGTTACATGACATACAAAGAATTAACTAGGCTGTACCACACAGTGTTCCTTCGTTTTCTCAATTTGTTCACAAGCGGTGCATGAGCTGAGGCTCATTTGTCATTGTGACATATGCTTGACACGTTTATCTGACTGCAGTCCTTTGACTGCAGATTGAACACATGGCCTGCAATGTAATAGTACAAGAGTGTGTAGTTTTTAAGAGTTTTTGTGTTGATCTCAACCACATGGCCTTACGTTTGCTCTGTGTTGTTTTTTTTAATTGTTTGCCTTGAATACAGGTTAATGGGAGATATGAAAAGCAGCAGGAAGACTGATGTGAGTCTTAAGAGCTCTGCTCAGGAGCTTACCAATCACAATGTTGGCACAGGTGTGTAGAAAAAAATAATAGACATAGTTGTTTGTTTCGTATGGGCTTTTACAGCAAGAGACTGTCTCTCATGTTAATGGATTTTTATTTTCCTCCCGTCAGAGCTGACAACTGCATGGAAAAGTTTGGCTCAGTCCAAAGCTGCTGTAAGTACATGGGGAATGGGATTTGGCTGAAATACTCTTTGTCATTGTGATTTGACACATACAGTTTTTATGTGTACTAATAATAATGGAGATGATTCTCTTTTGTGCTCACATAATCTAAGAAGCCTCACATGTATTTTTTCTGTTTAGTTGCGGCGTATAGAAAACCATCTAGAGGCAGTTCCAGGGACAGGGGTTCTTCTGGATTCCATCATGGATCCCCCCAAGGAGAAATTGTCCCGGACACTTCGCTGCAGGGGTGAATTATCCTATTCTTTTTTGAAAAAAAGGCAGTATAATTTTGAATATCCTCCTGAGTACCCCTGAGTCTGATATAAGTAGTTAAATACCATCTCATAACAACAAGGATTAGAAAATTGCAATCTTTGTCAACAGATGGACAACAAGGTGACAATGGAGGGTCCTCAAAGCGCAGGGGGCAAAGTCAGAGTAGTCCTGAAAAGAGCAGCTCACGCAGCCCATTTCGAAATACTACCCAGGAGAGCAATGTATGTAGGAATAATACTGTGGTGTTCAGGGAACCACTGGCATCATACAGGTATGGATACAGCAATAAATTCATTTATGAAATATTCTCTCTATGTGTAGCTGAATACAAGGATACTCTTGGATGTGTGTGGATTGTTTTTACCCACTCATCTATGAAAACAAAGATGAACTAATATTGAAATTGTTAAATGTTATCCATGTCACTGTTATAAATGAGAATGCATGATACCAGTGTAGACGTTCTGTGTGGTGTTTTCTTTCCACAATGACTTGAATAAGACACTGTTTATTATCCACCTGGTCCATCGTATTGTCATAGTAATCTGTGGAATCAGGTCTTTGTTTAAATGTCATACAGAAGTACACTTTCACCTAAATAACAGTCAGTCAGCAGCACTGTTGAACTATCAAGGCACCCTCTTTAAAAGAACATATGTTCTTGACAGCTTGTCTGAATTGCTTGTAGCAGAATCACTGACTAAAACGTATGTGTCTATGACATTTAGTTCCCTATTTAATATTATTGTATTTACGACAGTCAGCCGTCATCAGTGAATGTGTATGAGTAGCATGACCATAATTTAAAAGTGTATTTAAATATTTGTCATTGAAGTTAAGTAGCACCTTGTTTAGATATGTCAGTTTAATCTCCTATACTATAGATAAATGTGTTCTGCTGTAAACTCAATAAATGAAGACTAAATCCCCTTCCTGATCCATGTAATCTGGTTTGTTTCCAGAGAGGCCACCCCTCCACCACATCCGTCCTCCCAGCCTGAGTCCTACAGCCTGCAGTCAGTGTCAGGGTCTTCATACCCATCCTCAGATCCTCTGCTCAGCCAACTGGTCTACCAGAGAGACACCAGGGACAAGCAGACAGACAGGGACCTAGACAGCACACACTCCTCGGCTCTGGAGAACACCAAGGTCCGCTACCTCAATGACCGGCCAGCCTTGGACACCCTACAGACATTTGGGAACCAGTCACCTCTCACAGGTGTGGGGGTCCCTCTAGGGGAGTGGACAGAGGAGGGTAGCACTCCCAAAGCACAACCTGATATGGACAGCCAAGATTCAAGCTCGTTTCTAACTCCAGCCCCAGACTTCATGGCACGAGGGCAGAGCACTCCCTCCACCAGCCCTGGCTCAGCTTCCCAGCGGTTGGAGAACCTAAGGAGACATCAGCCAGATGATAAACTGGAAAAGCTCAAAGATCGTATTCGAAAGCAGAGACAGCATTTGGAGGAGGCCGCAGAAAGAGAGAAGCTGCTAGGTTTTCAGGAGCAGCCTATTATGGCAGCTGTGGGGAATAACAAAGGTGTTACCAACAATATACCCACGGCCAAGATACGGAAAGTAGCACCTGCACCGCCTGCACCTATATACAAAGGTATCTTGACAATAAGATTTACCCTATACTTTTAACTTTTTCATTTGTCTGAAAAGTGCGCTAAACAGGTCGTGGCCATGGAATAGGAGCTCATGCACACAAATTAATGTCTTAATTCGTGGCCACGGAATATTTTTTTTCCACCCATGCACCGTAGAAAAGTGATATTTGAAAAAAAAAAAGGTTGATGTTTTGGGAATACTGTAAATATTCTGCCATTTAGTAGAAAGCTGGACACTGCAGGTTGAACCCTTATTCCTTTTACTCTCAGGCTTCAACAGCACAGAGACAAAGATTCTGACACCTGATGGGAAAGTTTGGAAGGAAGAGGAGTTTCAACACCTCAGCAGAGAAATATACAGAGATTTGTCACGGCAGTTTGCTGGTAAGCACAAAACACATTTTCTTTTGTTGTTGCTTTTATTGGTTATTTGCAGAAATTTATCCTGTGGTCAGCATTTTGTTTTTCTTATCTGGATATTTGTTGCAGCCGCATTAATTCAGATTTTGAGTAGCAAATATCTTATTGGAGATCTCTCTGTTAGTATTTTTCCTTTGAAGATGTTGTCATATCCCATAATGATGCTTTAATGATGTATGACGTCACAGCCACCTACAACATTGCAGCCTTCTATTAACATTTGGGTCATTGTCTCCATGTTCCTTTTATGCTCAGAGAGCACAAGATCCAAGCATCAGCAGCAGAGGGAAGAGCAAGCTGCAAAAGAGAGGAGGCAGTCCAAGCCAGTCAGGAAGGTCCACAGATCTACCCCTGCCTCGGAGCCCACTGCCAAACCAGGTATAATAATCCAGTCAGCCCTCTGATCTATTTTAATGAGTGACAGTTGGAGCGTGCTGGACAGGATTTGTGTTGGGTCACTGAGAGTTATACTTTAAACCCCAGAAACCTCAAGTGTTGCGGTACTACCATCCTTAGTGGCTAGATTAATGCCTGTAAACTGTGATCCTTGTAAGTATGTTATTGGTGATTTCAATTCAGTAATGATTTGACAAATCTCACTACTTAATCTTTAGAGAAATGGAAGCATAATTAACTGAGACAGATTTGCACTGTTTCCATTTTGTTTGACAGATGAACATCTCGTAATCCAAACATATTTTTAACTTTAATCCAAAGTGGTTGTCATAAATCCCTCAACCAGACAGCAGGGACCAGTTACAGACTATAGTATTTGGTATGTTCTTTCCATGTACTTTCCAGTTATCCCATAGCCTCATGTGCATGTGTGCCAATTCATGAACCAGATCAATTGCTGGCATTTGAGGTTGTGTTAAGACTCTAATCCCAAAAGAAATGTTTGGTATGTATGACATAATTTTATGACCAGCAAGATGCTGGTCACGGAAGCATGTGATACATGTATAGTAACTCACTGTGGTAATTTGGCCATAACATGCCTCTGACAGCTGAATAAACAATCCTCTTAACCATAAATGTTCTTCAAAAGGCACACATTAAACATGATCAATAGTGATTTTGACTTGACATGGACACAAACAGAGACATTTGTCTGGTATATGATAACAAGTGTCAAGTAAAAATGCCGTCCCTATGGCTTGTGTTCTTGTTCTCTCTTACTCTTGGAGTCTCAGTGTGATTTTCGTTTAACTTTGTTTTGCTTCTGTGTGGCTGGTCTCAGTTTCATGCTGACAGATTCCTATAAATAGCCCTCTGAAACCTGTAGCTGGGTTCAGTTGGCCCATCCACTCAGTGCAAACAGCTGCTTAGTTAGTAGATGTACAACTTCATTTCCAGGAACTGCTCCTCTGTATAATACAGGCATTATGAATTGTCCTCCTGAGAATATTTCACATAAAGAGACAATGCTGGTTTTGAACGGTTATTTTCCCCAAAGAAATTCCGCTTACGCAGATTGTACTGGGCTGGTGGCATGAAACAGAGAAATGGAGCTTAACAGGAAAACTGTTTGAAATAAAAGAAAATGTATTTGCCAGATTGTTATTGGGAGTGTAGAGAAAGATATACTCAGGGGAGATGTTGATAAAGTTGTGAAATCACCTCAGCAACTTCAGAAACTTGATAATAGGAAACAAACTTTTTTCTGCCATAATTATGCTTTTTTGATATTAAAGTGGGTCTGTTTCTTTTGATGGCATTTCTTCATATAGACAGTTATGTTCCATGAAGTCAATGTGAACTATATTGAATTGCAGTGGGTTTTTTTTATTTTTGCAGTGATTAGCCCTGCATCATGGCGGGATGGCCAGAAACTGGTCAATATGGTTCTGGGCCCAGTTCCCAAGTTAGCCAGGGAAGAAGACATGTCTCAACCATCTGATGGACTGAGCAGAGCAGGTAGGACCTCAATAAACTAACATTACTCATACATTTCCACACTGGGAGTTGATACCTGACACTGATTGTATCCATTTAATTGGGCAATGTTATAAAATATCAATAGTTAATTTTAGAGGTTCTGCACACCTGAGACTCACATGCTTAATATCAAGACTGACAAGAGAGCCAGCCAAAGAAATATCAATAAATGACGAGTCTGTAGCTGCTGTTGTGCTTATACAGTCTCACTCTCACTCACTCTCGCTTTCTCACACACACACACACACTCTTTCTCTTCATCTACCGCTGCATTTTGCACTGAACCATTGACCGGAAGTAATAGAGACTGACTGGATGTTCTCTTTGGATGCACAGTTAGACATGGCCTGATTTTCTGAGGTGACAGCCAGTGCACTTCGTGTACTGTGGTGAATGGCAGAGTGGGGCATGGAGATGCACTTACTACAGCCATGCTCTAGATACTGTTAAATCTAGACAGGACTTTTCAGTTTGGCCCAGATTAAAGTTGCCATGGCAAACCAGCTCCACCAAGCCTTTTTTATCTATTGCCTCTGTCCTGGTCTGGTGCTCCAGTTTTGGATTTTTTTTTTAATTTTCTGCAGTCACATGTTAGAGAATTCTGTGTTCGTTTCAGGCATTACTCGTTGGTAAACAGTTAAGCAGTTCATGTAATGTAAGAATCAGTTTAAAACAAAAACAAACAGATCATCATTCATACATCCGACGAAATGTGACTTGTAAAACTGACTTGTTTTATTAAGATATACATTTTCACAGAATAGAGTAGCAATGCTCCATGTTAAGTGTATGTTTCAGTCAATTTTACAAATTTTTTGAACCAATGGTAACAGCTTAACTTTCCTTGAATGTCCTTCAGCTTCCCATCAACACTCCAGTTCAGACCCACGCTCAAAATCAAGCCGACGATCTCGCCCTAACAGCACAGAAAGGCCTCGCAGTAGTTTTCAAGAGCAATCGAAAAGCCACCCCAAAGCTAAATCTAGCCCCTTGTCTGCAACTAAGGACAAGGCCCCAACGGGTGTGAGCGCAGACCTTTTGTCAGTTGACATTCAGGGAGTCCTTGATGACCTTCAGATGGAGTGTAAAGCAGCTGAGAAGGAGGAGAGGGCCCGGCAAAGGTTCCGCGGTGAGAGCAATGGACGTAGAGGGAGAGGAGGATCAGGGTCGAGAACAAGGGCTCCAATGTCTGCCTGGGGACCTATTGTTGCCACAGGTAGCTCCTCAAGAGGATGCCGCAGCTCCAGCCCCACGACACGACAACCAGAGGCCTCAGATGCTGACGCTGGGCACAAAAAGCGACACTATGATGCTGGCTCTGTTCGCCAGTACATTACCCGACAACAAGAGGAAAGAAAGAGGCGTCAGGCAGAGGAAAAGAGGGCCTTGAGGGAGGAGACAGAGAGGAGAAACCAGAGACTACAGGAGCTATACAAGAAGCAAAGAGAAGTTGTGAGAACAGTGACCATTCCCAGTGAGGCACTTGTGGCTCCTGTACAAAAACAATTACAGGAGACCTACAACAAACTGCTGTTGGAGGAGGCTCAGCTGGGTGATGAGACCACGCAGATGTCCGCACTTGCTTCTTCTAGCCAAATGGTATTATGCATGCCATTATAACACGATCTTCTGATTAACGTACAAAAGCTGGGGGAAACTTTTAACGTAATGACGTGAAGACTTTAATGAATTTGATCACATGTGTAACAAAGTGGGTTTTTAAAAAAAAATTATTTGTTAATGTGTTGTCCCACAGAGACCGATGTACCAACCCTCTGGAGAGTCAGACAAAGAGAACAAACGACTTGATGCTCCACAGAGCCCCTCCAGCAGCGATAGGTCCCTAGATGATCAGCCACCTCCATTATCTAGGTACACACATGCCCACAAATACACACACTGCTGCCTGCTTTGCTTACTAATTCACAGGTAACACATAAATTGGTAAGCTCATTCAGATTTGGTAAGCACATTCAGATTTCGTTGCAAAGAACAAACAAACCTCTGTACACATGTTCATGTTTTTTTGGAAATAAATCATCTGACTTTGTCAAACAGAGTTACTGTTTGTTCTCAGATGGTTGTTGCTCATTAAACTCCTTTGCAAGTGCCCCAGAAGCACTTTTAAAATTCTCTGAATCAGTGTCTTATGATTTTACAGATTAAAGACAACAAAAAAGTCAAGAGCACTGTTTGATTCATGATGAAAACACATATCTTTGGTTTGATCATTGGTTTAAAGCTAGATGTTTATATCCCTTTCTCTTCTTTTCTCACTCACAGGAATGATCTGGATGCAGGAGTTGCCTCCCTCCTTCAGACTGACCATCTGAGCCCTGCTGCTCGACCTACAACTGATCCCAGTGGCAGTATGCTAGGTTCTTTTGGAAACAATCTTCTCTCGCAGCTTCTTAAGCTGGAGACAGCGACGGCTGTAGGCCGCATCAAGCAGACCCACCGGTCAGCTGCTGCACATACCAACAGGTCACATTCCAAGATGTCTCGAATTGAGGCCCTCAAGGCCACAGCTGCATCCCTCTCCAATCGTATAGAGAGTGAGGCACGGAAAATTGCTGGGGAAGGGGTCAATTATGGTACGGCAACCTCAATGGACATGGATACTATTTTGGCTCCTCGGGCAGAAACAGCCTCTGAAAATAATAATGTGGCATCAAGCATTCAGAGGATTTTGACTAGCACAGGTCATAGTTCATTTTTCAATGGCACCGCTCTTCCAGGAGGAGGCAGTCTGCAAAACCCTTGGGGGGAGACAGAAAGGAACACACACACCCATTTGACCAATCTACAAACGACCTACAGTGATGTAAGAGAGCCCATTCTCAACAGTTATACACGAGAAAGGAGGGAGCATGTTAGTGGATTGGAAAATATGGAAATAATGGATAAACTGACCCAAAGGAGAAGCTATGACAAGATTGAGAATAGGATGGATCCCCATGATTCCAGTGCCAGTTCCATCAGTGAAGGTCCCATACTGAGTGAAGAAAGTTTTTCAGAGGATGAGCTAAGGCCGCCTCACCCCACCAGCAACCGTGTACTGAGACCAGCAGAACACTTAGAGGCAGTGGACAACCATGTTGGTCAAAGACAGGATTACCAGCGGCTTTCCGAGTTCCAGAGGGAGGCAGCAAAGTGCCCAGCCCTTAGCCCCCTATATGCTCTGCAGGATAGCAGTAAAGTGGCCTGGGAAGAGCTAAACAAAGGAAGCCCCTTAAGTGTAATCAACATTTTCACCAAGAACCTTCATGGCCACGGTAAAGGTTAGTTTACTTGGTACCCACCTTTTCATATAGTTGAAAATATATCAGGAGTAAAGAAAAGAAGGTGGTCATAGTTAAATTGTATCTATTGATAAGCTTCTAATTGAAATGTTGCCACAACCCCAAGTTCAAGTAAATGTTTTGATGTTGTGGCTAATTGTAACTACACAGTATGATTACCATACTGAAAGTGTGGTGGTAATACTAACAATACCAGAGGCTTCGTCAGTGTCATTAATATCTTTCGTCTCCCTGTTTTGTGTCCCATAGTGAGTGAGAAAAGCTCTCACTCTGTGCATTCTGGAAATGGCCAAGGAGATGCAGCACTCTATGAAGATGACTTTGTGTCATCACATAGCAGCAGAACAACTGGCCAGTTAAGAAGAGGCTCCAAATCTCCAAGGTAACAGAAGCAAATTTGGACTTGCAGTATCTAAAGTGAACACTAGATGGCATTCATATCCCACAGAACTAAAGCTCAGGGAATCCTTCCAGATAGCAATTTTTATATTCGTGAGTTCATGTTTTTTTATTCATCGCAGGCTTTTAGGGGTTAGTAACAGAACAAAACATTAGATTTCCATTTTTTGTGTGTTTGTGTTGTATCTAACATCCTAATATTGGTTTGACTGATTGATCCCCCTTTTCTCTCCTCTTTTGTCTGTTAGTGTGAACAGTCACTTTGAGGAGCTCATGAAAAGGTCTCCTGGAGGTGTCAGTTCCCACCATTCATCCTTTCAATCATCTGTTCACTCACCACATCTTTCCACTGGCACACTCTCTGGCTCCTCACCCCTCTCTAAGTACTCAACCAGAAAAAAAGGTGAGAACATATTTTTTCCCCCAAGTCTGGGTTTTCAACTTTTTTAATTACAGAGGAAATAAAGGTAATTGCCTCTGTATGGCCATTTGCCAAAATTAAAAGTTTGTCTGCTGCACAGTATAACCACAATCCTCCACAGGCATGTCAGACCAGAGTGATGCCACAATGGTTGAAGAGCAGTGGAGTTCTCGCTCACCCCCATCAGAGATATTATCCTCCGACTCCAGGAAGAGGGGCTCAGATAAGAGCCTTCGGCACAGCGATGCCAGGAGTGTCCATTCCAGTGATACTTTGGGAGAACCTTCAGGACATTCTCACCAAAGGTAATGATTTTTGCAAGCCTACATAAAAGAAGGGTGACTATGTTTTTCAGGTAACATCTCTTTGGTATCAAACTGAATCATACACACAGTATTGTCAGAGATGTGGATTATGTTTAGATGCTTTCCCGCAAGGTTTAATACCCACTCATCCAGTTGTATCCGTTATTTTTTTTTCTTAATTAACCTTAAATGTTACTCTTCTTTGTGACATTAGCGATAGTGCAGTTTAGTTATTTATATTTCCATTGTTGTCCTGGTGCTAATTTAATTCAACACATTTTGTGATAACTTAAATGCACATTTCCCCCTCATATAGATTACTATGTTAAATGTTAGCATTCAAATTAACCTGCAAATCCACCACGTCAGTTTCTGTGTTTTTCCAAGCGACACCAAAAAGGAATGTTTAAATCTAAGTGCACTCAGCGATGAATGGGATCTTTTCAGCTTTAGGCTTTTTCAGTTGTTGCTCAAGAACTTCAGATTGCTATATAATGCAAGTACTTAAAGGTTAATTTATCTGACTGTGACCAATTATCAGACTATGCTTAAAGAGCCCAAGTTGAGACTGCCAGTATAAACATTCTTGTGGCTTGTTGTCCTGTTGAGGACTCCCAGATTTAAGCAGCCATGCAGTGCCCAGCAACAGGAGGGGGCTGCAACTCAACCCACGACAGAAAACAGTGGTTATGTTGTTTTAGGGGCCAGCAGGGTGGTTGGTCGGGTCAGACAGTTTTATTGAAGCCTGGGCTTGCTGCCATTGGAAAAGTGAGACGTTTTTTTTCTTTTTAGATCAGTATGCAGTTGTAATAGTTCAACCTTCCACCGGAACTCTAAAGCCCAGGTGGCAGATTCCTGCCATTCTTTGAAACCTGAGTGTCTTCGAGACCAGACATATTCAGCCAGGATTTCAGCCTTGCCACCATGCACATAACATGTTGCTGTTTACCTTGTAGTGACTGAAAATGAATTGAAGGAATTCAAAAATAAAATCTAACAATACTTCTGTCGTGACATCTCATGTGTCACTAACTGTTGGTTTTGCAGGATTTTGGTGGATTATAAGGATACATGGTAGAAAATGAATGGCTGGATATTTACATCAGTTTCTGTGCTCATTACAGTTAACTGATTTAGCATAAGATTGTGTTAATATTGTATTGTTGTTGGAGTCTGATTGTTATAATTGAAGAAGAAAGGTGCCACTGTCTACTATCTTTTTTGAGGAAGTGTTCTGTATCCTGATCTCTTCAGGCATTGTCTTGTCCTCCAATGATCTCTGAGCAGGACAATATAACCATTCATGTGCTGCGCCTCTCACAGCAGGGATATGCCTCCTCAGCACATCTGAGGGTTTGCAGCGCTTCCTTTATTTTTTATTTTGTCAACCTGGCCCACTGTTGAAAATGGTCAGTCCACTATGTAGAGGTTTCAACATGCCACTGAGCCTTGCATAGTTTAAAACCTACTTCAAAACTGTAATACTTTAAAAAGTTTTACAAACTACTAGTACTACAAACTAGAGAAGACCATATTCTATTCCAAATTTATGCCACAGTGACAAGTTCATTACTTTTTAATCACATTTCTAGTTTCGGAGTGGATGGAAAGACGTCCTCAGTGTTCATGCCCAAACTTGACTTCCCTCTGGGCGCTCCACACGGTGGTTTACCTGCAGCTGAAGACTCGCCGGGTGAGCCTGTAAGAGACAACATGAACACAGGCATCACGGCTTGCAGTGGTGGATTAGAACCCAGGCCCACAGGTAAATAAATCGCATACCAGTATATTAACAGTGGCACAGAACTTTATTGTGAAAAAACTGAACACGTCTGTTACAATGAGAAAAAGTATACTTACACAACTTTTTGTATTTAGCATGCTCATTTGAATAGCATCTTGCTCTCAACGGGTTATGCTCCACAAGCAAATCTGTGCATTCAGTATTCTCTTCCTGACCTTCTTTTCCTTACTCCCAGGTGAACTACAGTATTCACCCGCTGTTCTGCAGCAGCGTATGACAGCAGAGCTCCAGTACCTGGAGTCCATTGAGGAGTCCGTTCGACAGCTGGGTGACATGGAAAGGTTGATTGGTGTGTCCGTGGCTCAGCAGGAGAGTGCATCCTTGGCACAAATGCTCAAGGTAAAAGTGGGGACTTAACGTTTCTAAGTATACCTTTAATGTATACATTTGGCATAAATTACAATTTTGGCTGCACACAGTTATTAATATTATTGTTCTGACCACTGGAACAGTGACGATAAAATATTAACCATGTAGACTGATTGTATAATGTAAGTCCACCTGGGGCTGTACAGCACATTCAAACAGTATCAATTTACTTTGGGAGTCTTCATTATATGCCCATCATATAATGAACCTCATCACTGTAAATAATGAATCATTCTTTTCTATTTTAAATTTTTAGGAATTCAGTTATTTTTGCAGCATTGCAATTCCACGATAAACACAATATAAACTTTGACATTACAGGCCAAGCAGCAGCAGCATGAGCGTGACCTCTATGAACTGAAGATCAAGGCTGAAAGAGAAGCCCTGGAGACACAGCTACAGCTGGAAGAAAACCGCCAGAGAGTGGCCAGGGTATAACCAACCAGATGTATATTTGTAGATGATCCGCTCTGTGTTGTTTCCCTCACCTTTCAAGGCTCAACCTATGACTGCCTTTTTATACCTCTGTCTGTATGATGTGTGTGTATGGTTTCATCTAGGCCCATATAGAAGTGCAGGAAAGTTTGGCGATGACTCAAAAAGAGACTTTGGAAGGCGTCCAGGATGCAACTACTAAGATGATGAGTCAACAGGCTGAGGCAGCACGATACACAGTTGACGCTGCCCGACACATCAAGGAGGTTAGCAATCTCTGCCTGGAAAACAGCCCGTGTCTTCATTTAGTAACAAAAGATGATAGATTTCTGAGTTATAGCAAAGAAATAACAATAAATGTGAATGCTTGATCTCTATATACATATTCCCGTCTGTCAGATGACAGAATTGGCCCGGTCACAGATAGCAGGAGGTTTGATTCTTGCCCCTGTTGCCAACGCTTCCTCCATGTTGGACCAGCAGCGAGAACAGGAGAGCTCGCATACGAAGCAGCACCCAGATAAAGCTGACTCTGCCAGGTAAAGTAAAATGTGCAACTTGTACGGTCATAACAGCTTTAATATTTAATAAGATGTTTAAAATCAAAGTCTATTTATTTATTTGGAGGTGATACTACACCTGCCAGAAGATGGCCTGTCTTTGCTCCTGTTGTATCAAGTGTCACCTGTGTGCTCTCCTACAGCTTCCAGAGTGAGCTGTCAAGCAGAAGGACCAGGCCAGATGAACCCTTGTCTTCGATGAACAGCCCCAGTCACTCTGACTCATTGCCATTTAGAAGATCTAACCTTAGGTACTTAGTCAGCTAATAATAGTTTTGTTGTTCTCTATTTACATTTTGAGAAGAGAATCCCTAATCCTAACTTTTCTTCTTTCTCCTCAGCGGAGCAAACTCTAGCAACCACAACAGCCCATCATGCATCTCGTCAGACCACCGAGAACGGATGAAGACAGAAGCAGGAGAGGAAATACGGAAGAAAGGGGGAGCTGAGGGGAGCCTAGGGAAAAATGGAAGCAGCTGCTCAATTGAGGAAGAAGTTCCTACAGCGGCTAATGACTCCCTCTGCAGTGATAGCATCCCCTCTGTGTTGGATGAGAAAGGTGTCAAATGACAAGCACAACCCATATTTAAAAACCTTTCGCGTATATATACTCCTGTATTTGCGTTTACTCTGCCTTTTTTTGCCCCCACCTCCCCAACCCAGCAGACAGTACGTCAGTGGCAACAGAGTACTCCTTGAAGTTTGATGAGTCCATGACGGAGGATGATATAGAAGAACGATCATTCCGCTCTCTGCTGCCATCTGAGGCGCATCGCAGAGGAACAATGGAAAAAAGGAGCCATCACCATGAGGAGTCAGAGGATGATGGTGCCGGTCACAACACAACATTAATTTCAGGGGCACATGTTATCTTGAAGGTGAGAAGGCAGTGGCGTCATACAAACAGCTAACCCCTGATGTTATAATTTGTCCACACACATTTTTTGAGTGAATAAATAAGTTTCCATCCAACATATCCATTGGTGTGGATCCTAATTAACCTTTTCATCTTTGTTCTGCAGCCTCAAGATGCAAACATGTCCTTCTCTGGTGGACAAGACAGCTTTTCTCAGTTTACCATGGATATGGTTCGTCAGTACATGAAGGATGAAGAAGTAAGACTACAGCACCAGAGCTCCCTATTGCGTCTTCGCCACAAGGCTCTCAAAGAGAAGACGAGAACTGAGCTGGCCTGGTTAGAGCACCAGAAAAAGAGGCTGAGGGACAAGGGAGAGGATGACAAAATGCCACCTATCAGGAAGAAGCAGAGGGGGCTTCTGATGAAACTGCAGCAGGAGCAGGTATTTGGGAGTAGAAACATAAGGATTTTAAATAACCTTTAAGTCTTTGTGTTTGTAACGCCAGTATGAACCGTCTCTGCTCCTTTACTCATGATTCCAGGCTGAGATCAAGCGACTTCAGGAAGCCAACAAAGCAGCAAGGAAAGAAAGGCAGTTGTTGCTAAAGCAGCAGGAGGAGATTGAGCGAATAAGAACCTCCACACTCAGACTGAAGGAGCGTCTTAAGTCTGCTGGGGTTGAAGCACCACCTGTAAGTAGGGCACCGCCTTTACTTGTCAATCCAGCAATGGTAGTTATGCGAACGCATATATCTTATTAAAACAAAATTTGTTTTAACTGAGAACATATTGCCATATTCCTCTTAAGGCTTTTCTCACTTGTGTTTACTTATCGTATGTTTATTTATTCGTCATCCAGGAGACTCCTGTGGCAGAAACACCAGTATCAGAGCCTGCCTCCCCCAGCATGAGACAGGCCGATGATAACCGCAGCCCCTCTCCGTCACTCTCTATCTCTGGAAGTGAGACGAGCAGCATCATGCAGAAACTTAAGAAGATGCGCAGTCACATGGACGAGAAGTAAAAGATTTTTATACTATTTATTGGTATAATAACTTGGTTATTGAATATTTTCAATGGGTTGTCCCAGTTTTCTCCTTGAGAAAACTACTTTTATCCTGATTACAGTCCAGGAATAAACATTTTTAAATGCATAGTATCTGCTGAATATTTGTGCTTTAACATTTTTATTTGTTTTTTTTGCATAACACCGATGCACAATTCATATTTTGCTAATAGCTTTTACAGATACACAGTTGAGATCTAATTTGTATCTGCATTAAGCACCATTTCCAACAGTGCCGTTTCTGTTATTACATCTATTACATCAGTAATATCAGTGCATGCCATCTTTACGCTCTGTTAAAAAAAAAGCTGTGACCGTGTGATTGTGTGGATTGAAGATAAGCATGCGCCATGTTTTTCTCCCACTAGACCAGACTAGCACCTGCTAGCACCGCTCAAATCCTCCCCTCTTACTTTTAAAATCTATAACCTGTACTTCAACAAGAAGGTTAATTGTTCTTGGGTCTATGATGTGTAAGTGGGCCACAAATCATAGGCAGAGCTTCAACATCTTATTAACACTTGCAATTTTTCGGTCACAGTTGAAATCATTTCATCTGGAGTTGTACCTCACAGTTACCTGTGTGTCTGTCATTTTAGTCTCCTCCACTAACAGGTGCAGCTGCAATCACCCTCAGCCCCTCCATACTTAATGTCCAAATGCCAGTTTAAATGTTTATGTTCTTCAAAATATTCATGTAAAAGCCCCTGTTTTCTAAGAGAAGCCTGGCAGGCACCATGAGTACAATAAAACCACCTTTTCTCATTTTATTCTTCTTCTCCCCTTCTCTCTGCTTGTCTGTTCCCTCCCTATCCTGTTGTGTGTGTGTGTGTGTGTGTGTGTGTGTTTGTGTGTGTGTGGCACATGTTCATTCCCATGGTTGTGTGTCCCCCATGACTTTGTTGCGTGCTTCTGTGTTGTAGACACTGCTCTCCTGTCCACTACTTCTTCTCTGTGTTCACTGCCCAACACTGGGCCTCCCTCAGTGTCTGTCTTCCCAACCTTCATCCTAAATTCCAGCTCTTTATCTACAACCAGTTGGTCAGGTACTGTACAGTGATCTCTACGTTCTCCCCAGCACCTCCACCTAGCTCTACCCCGCCTCACCCTCCATCTCAAGGAACATGCTTGTGTTCATCCACTGGCACGGGGACTCTGTGTGGTTGGGATTGTGAATGACAAGTGATTGAATGTGTTGGTTCTTTTGTATTTTCTGTGAGGTTCTAAGAGGGTTTTAAATCCCAGGATGAAATTTTTGGGACAAGGAATTTGAGTGAATGCTTAAGTGCCCAAGGAAAGCTAAAATAAACAAACCTTTTGACAACTTGACTTTAACTTCAAAATACTATATTGATATTTTTCAGCAATTGGCTTGCCCAATGGGAATAACAGAGAAGGTCAAAGGTTATGTTTATTTATGTGGAGCCTTCCTTGTTCCATGGGAATCTCAAACTGAGAGCTGGGATTTCACTAACTTTTTGTGGTGTTCAATTTGCATTTCTTCCCTTCATTTCTTGCCTCTTGCAATAAATGATAAACAAGCTGCAGTGCATCTCCCCTCCCCCCCCTGCGGCTGCTGGCTGGTCAGCTTCAGACCAACTATTGATATAAAATGTTTTCAGATTGAACCACACTATGACTTGGACGTAGCAGACTTTTGCTTTGAACAGACCGGTGATAGAGAGGTCTATCTCTTTAATGAGTCCAGTAAATCTTAACTAGCACTTTTTATTAGCTGTTGCATAGGATGGGATAATAAGTACAGATGGCCATTAGAGTTAATATAGTTTGGGAATGCATTAAAGGACCCCCAGTGCGGTTCTTCAGTATTTGGCCTGTCATCAGTATACATTAGGTCAGGGAAAAGGCCTCTGTATTAGATTAAGGCTAAATAATACTCCAGTGTAATGGCACCCGGAGCTGTGGGAGACCCCATTACACAACAGCTATACCTGACTGCACTTTGTTTTGACAGGCAATTGCAGAGACATTTCTGTTTAAGTGACACAATGCAAGTTAAATGTTAGAATTACAAATTATTCAGTCTGCGCAAGACGACAGACCCGTAGTGTACTGCAGAGACACTCATACCGAAATAATGGAATGTATTTCTAGGTCACATAACTGCTGTGTATGTGTGTGTTAGTGTGTGGGGAGGGTGAGAAATAAGCTGCACTCAATCAAAATTAAATGTCTGGGTTCCAGACTGATGCATGAATCTGACATTTTAGCTGTTTCTCTTCTCTTGTTTTCTCCTGAGTGACATGTTTTTTTTTTTTAAATGGGTGTTTGTACACCTCAGTATATTGGATGATTATTCCAAGCATGTATCAGGTTCGTATGTGTTTTTGCATCTTTGAGTTTTGGAAAGATGCTTGACGTTAGTTTGCTGTGAAACTGGATGTTCAGGTGATTTGGGTTTGCTACCTTCTGCTGGTCCATGTTAACCATTCCTCCTGCTTAATGTTTACCTCTTTTCTCTCCCCTATTGCTACAACTCTATCTTTCCCCTTACCACCCACATACTTTGGGCATTTCTCTTCATTTCACCTCCTCATCATCTACAAACTCACTGTTTATTCTGCTCTTTTCCTTTTCTATTTCCATTCTTTTTCCCACCTCTTTCCTCAGGTTTCTGACCAAGCGAGAGCAGCAGCTGAGACAGAGGCGTCTCCATGCTGAGGAGCTGCTGCAGTGGAAACAGAGGTTGGACCGGGAGGAGGCAGAGGTCCGTCGGATTGAGAAAGAGGCTCTGGCTGTCTGGGACAGGACAAAGGCTCAGGACAAGGATCGTAATGCGTCAGAGAGTCAGAAAAATGATATATCTGACATAAGCCCCAGTCACCATCAGAGCTTAGAGCCCAAAGACGAGAAAGGTGAAGCAACATGATTTTTAAATGTTGTTTCTTGTATATAAAGCTGTTGATTAGCTGATTAGTTTTTAATGTAAAAATCAGTATGGAAAATAATGAGACTGTTTAATTTTTAGAGCGTGTGAGTGATGACCACTGTTCCTCAGTGACACCTGACTCCAGTATACACACAGAGGGATTGGAGTCTCAGCAACAAGGAGATCCCTCCTCAGCA
Source organism: Trinectes maculatus (assembly GCA_016785345.1). Classification (NCBI taxonomy): domain Eukaryota; kingdom Metazoa; phylum Chordata; class Actinopteri; order Pleuronectiformes; family Achiridae; genus Trinectes; species Trinectes maculatus. The sequence goes on along the minus strand of JAFBJQ010040605.1, from coordinate 129,671 downwards.
AAACCTGTGTCAGTCCCTGAAACACCTTTGGCCTCCATTCAGAGCAGCCCTGCGAACTACACCCAAGACTTTATTTCAGCATCACCATCACCTAGCAGACAAGTAAACATAAATGTTCACGTTTCTTTTTTTTCGTTGTTCAGTCCCTCTCACTGATTTTAGTAAAGGTAATTTCTAACCTTGTCTCTTTTGAAAACACAAAGTTATGTTGTGTGAGGGACATACAAGGGAGTAATTCATTGTTAGTTATCTGGGCTTTTAAAATATTAATCCAGACATACCTCTTTCCATCCATCTGACTGTGCTGCCATATCCTGAAGTAATATTCCCTTCTCCTCTCCTCCTCCTGCTTTACTCTGCCCAGTCTTCTCTGTTCAGAGGCAGCCACAGCCCTGCTGCCTCTACTTCGGATGGCAGCAGTAAAACCAAGATGCAGCTTTACTCCTCCTCCCAGACCGCCATCCAGGCCCACATTCAGCTAACAGACTCCCCCATGGCCACACAGTCTGGTGAGTAACGCAATGATCCAATGCAAACATTGAACATATGTTTTTTAGGAGCGAAAAATAGTTCCTGATTGTTTGAGACGACTAGAGAGAGTGGATGTAATGCAGCTGTATTGCTGGCACCATGTAGTGAGGCATAATGTGATGCTGCCAGGAATACATTTTGCAAGCACTTCCCTGATACTAAACCTGCTTAGCTGTGTGATCGGAGGAGAGATCACTCTGCATTGCCCTAGCAAAGGCAGTTTTGGTGGGGTAGTGTTGTTGTCATTCATTTTCAGTCTTGCTGTCTAAACATTTTATTCTTTGTAAAACAGTTTGATCATCATGTACATGCCAAATTAACATGCACAATAATAGATTTTTACGCATTCTTGATAAAGAAAATATACAGTAACCGTCAAAGAGCTGCATTGGAAGTGATTGCGAGTGGGAACACGTTGAATTACCCGTTGCTAGTCAGGTCTGGCTCTGGTTGTGTTTTCTAACTGTTGATTTATTTATTTTTTTTGCCTTCAGAACCCATTTCAGACCAGAGTGACATAGAGAGTCGTATCAAAGCACTGAAGGAAGAACTTAGAAAGCGAAAGTTTATGGCCTACCAGCTAAAAAAAGAGCAGAAGAAGAGGCATAAGGAGCGTCTGAAGGCAAAGGAGGCCAGTCTGCTGAAGCAACTGGAGGTAAATACATGTGTTTAGTTTCAAGTCAAGGTTTTTTTTATGTCAAGACTACTTGTCTGCTTGCATATGAGTTCTTGTGTCTTTATTGCTGTCTAAGTGTATTTATGATTTTTTTATTTGCAGACGTATAATGACTTCATTGAGAAAACCAAGGCAGAGCTGAAAAAGGAACCAGACTCAGCACCTGAGTTTAAGTCCCAGATCCAAGACTCCACCTCAGTTGCAGAGCAGTCCACTATTAAACCATCTACTTACAGGTACCAAAATCAGCTGCGACTACAATACTCTGCTCTTTGTGTATAATTTACTATAATATAAAAAAAAATGGTGCTCAGTTTTTAAAAATTTCTCTTTCTTAGCGCTGAGAGGAACTATGTCTCAAAAGCAGATGCTTCATTTGACCATAGTGAGTAACTCATGTTCCTTATAACTATTATGTTCATTACTTAAAGCATTTATTTAAAAATATTTTATATTAATATGACCCTCTCCTAATGTGTTAGATGCCCCTCTGGAACCTGATCATAATAGAGCCTCCTTGGTGCCTGAAGAAACATCTGATGAAGATCCACCAACTGTCACTCCAACTCCAGTATGTGGTAGCCCACAATGTCCAGGCTCAGAGCTAAAGAGCTGTCAGTCCTCGGTGGATCTTTTCAGACCTGTCAAGGAATCCATGACACAGTTTGAGTCTAGGGATGAAAACTTTGTGTCTGATCAAAGATCTGAAATTCAGGAAGAGCCAGAGGTGGAAGTAAGCTGGGGTTCGGAAGATCGACACTCTGAACATCTTCTAAAACTTGAAAAAGAGGATAAACCCGATTCCCAGGAGAAGCAGTCTTCATATAAATATGAATCCTCTCCAGAGAGTGAAAAACAGCAGTTATGGCTAGCTCGACCAGAGGAGAGCCTCAAAACCTCCCCTCACTCTGAACATGTCGCCTTCTCTTCAAACAAAGAGTCATCAGTTAAGGTTGCAGATGCCTATCCTAATGACTTAAATTCATCAGTTGAGTCGTTAGCCATGGACCAGCATGGTAGTTTCAAGCCTGAGCCTCCAATCTCCGATTCTCCAACTGAAATCAAGGGTTTGAGAAAGGGCTCTCCTAGAACAGCCACTCCATGTGAAGTGGATGAAGATATAGAGGAAGAAATAGCTGAGGAGCTGAGTCACCGTTCTCGCTTAAGTGAAACAAGCCATGATTCTGGAAGACTGCTAGATGTGCATAAGCATACAGAGGACATTAAACATGACAGTAAGGGCATTGATTCCACTCAGTCGCTACCTGTCTCTCCTTTGCAAACCCCTCTATCTCCTGTTATAGATGAAATGCCAAGTTTTAACATTGGAGATCGGGTTCTTGTAGGCAGTGTTCAGCCTGGCACTCTGCGATTCAAAGGTCCAACCAGCTTTGCTAATGGTTTCTGGGCTGGCGTGGAGCTGGATAAGTCTGAAGGGAGCAACAACGGCACTTACGATGGAGTGGTGTACTTTGAATGTGATGAGTGCCATGGTATCTTTGCTCCTCCAGACAAAATTAGACACCTCCCAGATAAGTTTGAGGTCTACACAGACACCACAGAGGATGACGACTCGTTCTTCGATGATCTGTCAGACAAAGGTGAGGGTGATCAGGGTGAAAATAATCAAAAACCAGGAAATCTAAAGAGTAAAAATGAAAAAACATCTCATCACAACCTTGGGTCTGGAGATAAATATATTACAGATGATTCTCTTCAGAAGAACAAGACCTCTGACCCAAAGGCTGCAACCCACCTCAATTCAAAGCATCACAAAGAATCCAAGCATCCGATTCCTAATGGCAACACTCAAGATATAATGTTGGAGTTTGATGTACCAGCTACTTTCCTCATTTCTGACATAGACAAAATTGACCTGGGTAAGCAGAGTCAGGAAGCGTTAACAACAGATATTGTTCAAAGGGAAGATGTGGACTCAAAACACCAGTCTACTCCTGCTGGTCTTACCACAATTAGCAGGGATGTTAAGGAAAGAGTGAAGGATGCAGATGCACTGGACACATTTACCAACACACTCTTTAACCAATTTGTTAAAGACACCGTGCAGCAGTTTGCTGACATTAAAAAGGCTAAAGAGCAGAAGACAGAAGCTGCTAACCAGATGAATGGCGAGCTGCTAAACATAAATGAAGAAGACTTTATCTCTTCAGTGGAACAAAAAGATGGTTTACCTTTCTTTTCACCGATGGAAAAAGAGGAACTGTCCTCTCCAGAGCTGTGTAACCGACCGGTGAGTGTATATCTCAGATTCCTTAGTAACATCATAATGAAAGATTTTACAGGAAATTAACAACATTTTGTTTAATTTTGCTTGGTGATTTCTCTCTGCTGGACTGCAAAGTGATTGAACTGTGGAATTTTGGTAATCAGGTTACTGACAAACAGTACCATTGGATTTTGACCTTTGTTTTTAGGATGTGCTCGTCCAAAGGTCAAAACTGTCTGTGGAGACACTTTTGAATTTGTTCCTTTTAGCTGAAAACATTTTGTGTCTGAAATATCACTAAGAAAGAAAACTCAAAGACTCCAAACTTCAGACTTGTAAAATTAGTATTTAGAATGAGTCATGGTAAAGTTAGATATTGACCTTAATGAATGTGTGTAAGCTTGGATGGGAGCATCAAATTAATGCTTTTTTTTATATTTTTTCATACCAGGAGAGTCCAGTGTTGGGGGCAATTGGTCAAGAAGAGCTTGCCAAACGACTAGCAGAACTGGAACTGAGTCGTGAACTCCTGGATGACCTTGGTGATGATCAGGACTGGTTTGATGAGGATTTTGGCCTTAGCTCTCGCAGGGAACAACGGAGGCTTAAAGAGAAGAAGACAGAGGAAGAGAAAGATCTAAGACTAGGAGGAGGAGTGCTGTGCAGGCCTGGCTCATCAGCTGTAGCTTCAATGGGGGGTCTAATCTCATCACCCAGTGGGGAACAGCAGATCAAGTCTCCACCTAGGCCTGAACTTCCACTTCCTCCTAAACTACCTGAGCAGCCCGCAATGGTGGTGCCCCACTCAGTGTCAGAGGTGGAGAAGATGGTCCATGCTGCCACTCAGGAGCTGTGGGAGAGCTGTGGCCTGGAGAAAGGGGGAGCAGTGACCCTTGCACAACTGCCAAAACCCAAACCTTCCCAAGAGTATCTGGGTATAGAGGCTAGCAGTCAGGACCAGGAGGCCCTCTCCATCCGCAGCTATAGAAAGGTGAAGAACTACCAAAACCAAAAAAAGGCTCTATTAATATAAAACAACCATACAGACATCCAAGTGTTTGTAAGAGTGTTTCAGACACTTCTGAACTTTCAGTGAGACACTCAGAGAGATTTGGAAATAGCCTCAGCTTGCCAAAAAATGCTTTATGTGTAAATACTAGTGTTGTTGAACAGCAATTATTGTTGAGTCATTTGTTATTTAACTCGCGTCCATTTAACATGTTTTTTTACTAGGCTGTGTACGATCTGACATGGGAGATGCTTCAGGAGATCTATGCAGAAGACCCCAACGCCAATCAGCCTCAGTGGGTCAAAGCACGACGAGTCAAGGCCTCCTTCCACAGAGTAAAGACACCAGGAGACATCACCAAAATACAGGTACAGTACTCCAGGCCAATCACCAACGAGTAATAAGAGACAGCACTTTTTTGTACATTTTCTTAGTAGTTTACAAATGGGCTACACCCTGATTATCATCAGGTCTTTACAGTCATCCAAATTTAAATGTAGTGCCATGATTTTAACATGAGATGATTTGTGTTGTTTTTTTAAATTGCTGAACAGGCTTTCATCACGGCTGAAGTCCTGAAATTGTACAGTTTGACAAAGGATCAGAGCCAGAAGACTGACTGGCAGAAGATGCTTAAATTTGGCAGAAAGAAACGAGACAGAGTCGATCACATACTGGTATGTCCCAGAATCCAATGTTTGGGTCATTTTGTACATTATTTGAGTAGCAGTTGTATCTAAGGTAATGCATTATTACAGGAATAGATAACAGAAATCCCAGAGACTAATGACTTAATTTTGATTATATTACTTAATTTAATTGTAATTAAATAATTACAATTAAACCAGATGTTGTCTACACTTTCAGTTGTGGCATTTTTCTGATTCACTAGCTGCAGCATGAGTAACTAATTTAAATAATGGTGCTATAGAGGTAAAACCTGTTTGTCTATCAGGTTCAGGAACTCCATGAGGAGGAGGCCCAGTGGGTCAACTACGACGAAGATGAACTGTTTGTCAAGATGCAGCTGGCAGACAGCATCTTCGATGCACTGCTGAAGGACACTGTAAATGCGCTGACACTAATCTGTGACAATAGCGTCAAAAGAGATGCCCTCTCTTGATGGCATTCTTGCTTAACTTTTAAAATACAACTTCTAGCTCAATCCCAGTTTGACCTTACCCTAGTGAGTTCCAGCCAACCTAACGCCGCTTGGTCTTCCACCAGCTGATGTGCCAACAGCAACCCTCAGATGCCTTCAATTCCAGCGTTACCTCTCAGCTCAACAGCTCCTTATATGATGTGACATTATTTACTGAATTCACGCAAATGTAGCTGGTTATACAAATTGGTTTACACACATACAAAATGCCTCTTGAGCAACCCTTAAACATCTCATCTCAGTTCTCAACTCCTGGACTGGTCTTTTTGTAAAAGCCAGCTGGAGTATGAGCAGGTGTTTCGATGGAATGGATGATGCCATTTATTAGCATTAATGCTGCTAAGTTAATTGTTCCATAGGGGACTAAAAATATATTATCCACATTGAACGAAAGTATATTGTTTTATCTTTTTTGAACCTAAATGTATGTTTGGATTTTTTTTAAAATGTAATGGAGTAGCAGAATAATATACAGATGAGTCTATAAGTGCAGTGACACATGATTGTTTTAATCTCACAGATTTCACCGGATATTAGCATTATCATCCTGCTGCATTGCCTTAGTGGACGATGTATAAAATAACACCCAGTTAGAACATGAATACCATCAACTGGAGCTCTGAAGGATTCAGGACTTTAACTTCAAAATCACTGTTGAATGTGTGTTGCAAAATGGCTAAAACAATGATGTGTCACTGATAAATACTTTAAGACCACACTGTATTGGAACATCACTGAGTCTGGATATTCTATGAAACATTTTGCCTGCTTAATTAAATTATTTATTGTATGAACATGTTGTTAGAGGAGAAAGGAACATTGAGAATTGTAAATTATCTTAACATATGGATAAAAGATCATTTTAACGTTGTGTATCGGCAATTTACTGGCGTTATAAAAGCACAAGTAGAAATGTGACTGTGAATGTTGCAATACATTGTACAGGAGGTTAAAAGAATTCTATGGAATCAAGGAGAAAACGTGGTGATTTAAGGGTAATATTTAAAATTTGTAAGTAAGAAATGAAAGTATGTTTTTTTTTGTGGCCACAACTGTCAATTTGGTCAACACTGTGTCCCACTTCTGTACTACATGTTAATATTTATGCATTAACAGTGTACCATTGTCTACAGATTGAACCCTCATACAGCTTCAAATGCCATCATGTCGAATGAAGTGCTGGTGATATTTGTGTCTTGCGTGATCCTCAGTTTTTTTTTAAAGCTACATTGTGGGATGCCATGTGTCCATCATTGTTACGGTTACCAATCAAGAATGTTCATTGTATATGCTGGAATCTTTTCAACTTTATTTGTTTGAACACACTACATGCTCAATTCACTCTGGCATATAGTATTGCGGTGGGACACATTGAACTTGCTTGACTTGATATTATTACAATCACATTATATGATGGTACTGAAATGCTGGATTTGAGCCGTATTTACTCTCCAGTCCACTTCTTTTCTATGATTTGATAACACTTGTGGACATCAGTTTTTCTTTTTTGTTCGTTTGTTTTTGCATCAGTCATCATAGAAAAAAGTTTCTGCAGCTGAATATTCTCAAGCAAACCCATAAAAGCATTCAGTCAGTCCTATAGCAGCTTGACTCAGTGCTCCACTTGTTGTTATGAACCATTTGGCTTTACCGTGTTTGAAACTAGCCGCCTCAATGAAGCCAGGCAGCAAAGGTTGTCTTTCTCAATGTTCATTTCAAGTGCCTCTTTGTGTTAATTGTAAGTAAGCCTACATTTGGGCCTATTTTCTTTGAATGTCTCTTTTCAACTGCTGTATACTACCACTTTACAAACAATCCTTGAATGATTAGGCTTCTACCCAGTTTAGCAACGTTTCAGTTTCTGCCTTTTCTTTATGTATCAAAGCATATTGAAGGAGGAGTTTTTAAACTTTCTTATTTCTTCAAGCCTAAAGAAATGTTTAAAACTAACAAAATTATTGACTTGCTCTAAAGATTACCTGCTTCAGGTAGACAGACAGCTGAGTCATTGTATTGATAAACTGTGTCAGGAGCTTGTTTCTGGATAAGGGCGGCATGCATAATGTAGGTGTGAGTCATTGAGTTGCTGACACTAAGCACGTAGGACTGTATCTAAGGGCTTATTTTGGGCCTCACTGTCATAGCTGCTTTGATCCAGCAAACTGTACAAACGCATTGTGGCATGTGTGACAGAGCTCGTTCATCCTCACTGACTGTTCGGCGCTAAAGTGGCCTTATAACTTACTCCTAATCTTTTCTACAGGCTACCCTAATGTTTTAACAGTTGATATTGTGTCGATTTAAACTGTAAAGTATAGAATGTAGAAAAAAAGACCAAATACATTTGATACCAATTTCTCTGTACTATATGACTTGTATGTTTGGTCTGTAGGCAGATGTAACTGTAATGATGAGTTGATTAATACTCTAAGAAAACATGGCCTGCAAACCCTCTAGAATTGTCCTCCTATGTTGATTGTATGTGAGAGGAAGTTACATTTTCCTCCGTAACTATGCAGTACTTGGTCTTATGCATTGTTTTATATGTATGTTAAGGACAGCTTTGACTTTTGCTGTTAGTCTCTAGGTTGAATGCATCCTCAAGAAGCCTGAAGTTGTTTTGTGTAGGGTGCAGTTGCTTTTGTTCACAAGGGCACTGAGCAACTTAACCCTTTAATAAAATATGTGGTCTGATCCTATTAACTAAAGTAAATCTAGGCACAAAAGTTGTAATTTTCAGATTAACCGAGGCTTCTCTCTTCATGTTTTGAACTATTAATGAATATTTATAATAATGTGCTGTGAGTGTGCGATAAGTGCACATGAAGACTTGTACAATTCTTTTATGAGTGTAAATACTGTCTTTCCAGTCCGAATCGCTGTAACCTGAACGATTGTTGTAAAATAAACACTGTGTACTTTGCAAATATGTACATAGTATATATTTCTTAACTAAATGGACTTTGAAATTGTAAATAAAGCTGTTTCTAAAGGATTTTGCTTGTTGTTTGCTTTGTTTGTAATGTTTTGAACAGAGTTTTCAGAAGTAGTTACCACACAGTGTTGTTTCATTGTTAATATAGGCTGAAAACTCCTCTTCCACCCGCACTCCTGTGTAGATATTTGTTTGGGTTTGTTTGCTGATTTCCTCAACATGGTAAAAACAGGTTGATGTGTTTTAATGTGGGTGTAAGGCTGTGTTATAATTCAGTTCAGGCACCAAAGGTCTTAAAGGTACAGTACTCAATATTTCTTTTGAAACATTTGAATAAATGGAGGATACAAACTCATGCGGAAATATGCGTGATGGAACCGAGACTTATTCTGTTGCACTAATCACATCTAAAGAAATTACAGTTTTCAAAGTTACACTTATATTTCTCATTAGCTGTTAATGCTGATATTTTTCAATATCAGCATATATATCTAGATTACATTAAGGCAACAAATAAAGTACAAGGGACTCAATATTAAATGAAATAATATTCAAGTTCAAGGAATATTACACATAATTAGGGCCAGATACGGTTTTTATTGAATAAAAAAATATTTTGAAAAAAAGAACAAAGATAACTTGCTAGTACTAGATATTGATTCTGGTTTTACGTATTGTGTAATTAAGCTTTTATTTTTGACAGACTTGCCCCCCGCGTAGCCTTTTGCCAGAACACATTCGGACTCAACTCGTTTTCACCTGCCTTTAAACCTTTTTGTCAACTTTCCATTTGCATATTCTAATGATTTATTTATTCGTGTATTTGCACAACTTTGTTTCCGGGCTAGCAATTAGCTTGAGCAGCTGTCATTGAGCAGCTATCATTGATACTATCTTAAAAGAAAACTGTCATTAATTTTCGAGGCACGTCATTTTAAGTGGCATAATTCCGTCACGGGTCAGTGGTTGTTATGAGTGGGGGTGTGATGGAGGGGGTGGAGGGGTGAGGTCAGGGGGAGGGACTCGGACAGAGGGAAAAAGTTCAGTGAAAGTCTTGTGACAGACAAGCGGCAAGTCGCTGCGTCCGGACCGCCTGCTATCACCGCTCCCTCCGCCGCCAGCAGCGGCAGCTCGCTCGGGAAACATGTCGCGGCGCTGCGGCTGTGCCACGTCTCGCTTTACGCTATACCCCAAAACAGTACGTACACTTTGGTTGTACTGTTTTCTACTTTTCCCCTCCGCCGCCGAGGCCGGGCTGTACACCGCCTCCGACCAGATCATCTTGTTGACGCCGGAAAATGTGAAGTCGGTGCTGGTGAACTCCACAGCAGCTGTGCTGGCGGAGTTTTACGCATCGTGGTGCGGACACTGCATCGCCTTCTCCCCGGTTTTCAAATCTCTGGCCAGAGACATCAAAGGTTTGTACGCACCCGCAGAGAGTCACGTAACCGCAGCTGTTTTACAATTAATTCAAATATGATTCATAGAATAGTTCTTAATAAAGTTTCTTTCGGTTGTGCGCCACTGCTCACTGACTTGATGTCATGGTGTTTTACCATAAAGTTTCACAGTTCCACATTTCATTGCTAATAGACTGTGTGTTATTAATTTATCTATGTCATGTGACCTAACTCGCATCTTCCTGGAGTTTTTGTCACGTAGGTGCAAAACAGTGAGTGCAGCGTGCAATCTGCTGTTCCTGTCTGTCCATCAGAGCACGTGACCTGATCTGTGATCTGTGTTTTTATTTCTGCTCTCCATCCCTCCCGCTGAGGGCTGCTCCTGCTGCACGTGCAACAGAACCACGAGAGTTCAGGGAAAGCAGGGTATCAAACAGGGGCAAAGGCTGCCATGATGGCAGAGCGCCTGACACAGTCATGTCAGCAGTGGCAACTGTCAGCCTGGTATGCTACCACATACCAGGACAGTGACCCAGTGGAAATTGAAAGGGGGAAGTTAGCAGGCTGATGGTAAACGTGGCATTATGTCAACTGCAGCTTTTATTTTTTACTGAACAGTACTGTTTAATAGACTGTATTGAGGTACCGAAAGGCATGTTAGCATAACAGTACAACACATAATCGTCATTCAGGTTGCATGGGGTGCAGTAGACCATGAGGGAACTCATTAAGTGTTTTTAATTAAGTTTTGTAACACTGTTCAAGGGCCATTTTAAAACACATATTACAGCATCCTTTCTTAATGCCGTCAGTGGAATTGCTTGTGGCTGGTGAGGCATCTGATGTCAGATGACAGTGATAATGATGCTGGTTTTTCAGGTATGCATCAGTCAGTGTTGAGATAAGCCATTTTCAATCATCAGTTTTAGATCAACCCACCGCTGCAAACATCAATAGGTTGTCCCTGAGATTGTTTATTATGTAAACATGTTGTTAGAGGAGAAAGGAACATTGTCAATGATCTTAACACAACATCTTAACTTTTTTTGCATGTCTTCTCAGAATAGGAATACTCCTCAGTGTGCAGTACACACAGTGTATAGAACTTGAGAACTTGAGAACTAGAGCAGAGGGAGAGAGATTGTGGTAACTTGTTTAATAAGCTCATAATTGCTTTGCTGTTTAATGACTTCGGGTTATAGCTCGTCAAACACAGCTAGTTTCACAGCACACGGCTTAACAGATACTGTATGTTAGTTCTTTTTTTTGCTTGAATATCCTCTTGCAAACTGAAGGACTTTTGTAAACTCACCAGCACATTCACATCAGCCATGCCATTTTATCATTTCCCACTGTTTTTTGATTTAATTTTAATGCATAAAAAAATAATTGCACGCCTGAGACGCATGCGAATACGGGACACCAGATCTTACCCACCTGTGCAGTCGATGGAAAACCAAATATTTGTTGTGGCTCTCTATCTTTTTTTTTCTGTTTGTTCTTCAGAGTGGAAGCCAGCTGTGGATCTGGCAGCAATAGACTGCAGTGCAGCTGAGAACAGGAAGGTCTGCATCAGCTACAGCGTCAGAGGCTATCCTACCATAAAGGTAACACTGAGGATGTCTGCATGAGTGTACCTGTACAAACAGGTCTGGAATAAAGCAATACAAATGTGATAAGTTCATTCAGAGAAATCAAATAATGTTTTAATTTATTTAATTCAGATTATCAAGCATGAACTTTTGATGACCCAAATAATCATTTGTTTATTGTGTCTTGCTTTATTCATGTTTCATCAGTAGGTGGCAGTAATTGGCTGCTTTGTGTCAACAAAGATTTATTCTGTTAGTAATTTCAAGTTACAGAACGTCAGTTTCTGTCTTTTTATTTTCGAAACTCTGGATAAGAGTCTTAGAGATTCTGCAGATGCAACTGTTTCCACAGAGTGAGACCGTTGCATGATTATCATCTACACTGCACTGCTGCAACGTGTGTTTGTAGCTTATCTGATTAGTCAGCCACAGTTTGCACTAAAGCCTGTACTGTCACTTCTGTTTTTTTTTTTTTACTTCTCAAATGAAACAAAGATCTGCTGTTTGAACTCACAGTGGAGCTTTAACATCTGTGACTAATTTTAACCAGGAAGGCTTTGGAGGTCAAGGCGGGTAGAGAGGAGGGCTGCACCCCAACAAATGTTACACAACATCACTTTCCTTCTCTTACCATTTGTGTGACACGTCTGAACTCTGTCTCTCTCCCCGTCTCTCTCTCTCTCTCTCTCTTTCTTCTTTTTTACTTTGCTTCCACTCTAACCCAACCCCCCATCTTTTTTGATTTCACAGTTCTTCCATGCCTACTCCAAGGCCAACACTCTAGGACAGACTTTGCAAGGTACACTCATGAATTTGTATTTGGGCAGACTTGACCTCAAATTGTCTTTCATAATGAACGTGCAGTTTCACCCGGCGTCATGTCAGAGCAGGATTATGCACGCCCATCATTTTCGCAGTAGACACTGAGCTCCTCGTTTAAGCATATTTTGTTTCCATCTCAGTTTGGCTCCTGCATGCAAATGACACCAGTCATTTATATGCGTGTGGAGTCATAGATATGACTCCCCTTTGATCTCCAGGTTATCCTCGTAATGTCCAAGGTCTCCGTCAAAAGATCATAGAGAGTCTAGAAACACATGGGGAGCCCTGGCCTCCTGCCTGTCCCCCGTTGGAGCCCATCAGGTAAGACTCCAATTTATCAGCTAAGTTATAATTCAGTCATCCATAACAATGCAGTAGTGTTTTCTCTGATTACTCTACCAGTACAAGTGTATTAGTTTAAAAATGTGAGGGTCCTGAGGGACAAACATATTTCCACCACATGTGCCACGTGATCATGATATCACATATATAACTAGACACATGTGGTGCAAACAAACAGTTTAGTATGATGGTTTTGCCTAAAAAGGAAGCAGTTAGACATGTTTATTTCTCTTTTTCTCATTGCTCATTTCAGAATCATGGTTTTCTTTCTTTTCTTTTGAAATTTTAAAAATAAATTTCCATTTGCCTGTGTTTCACAAGAGTAGAGATTCCTGATTGCAACTTCTCATTTTTTAAAAAACAAGTGAACAATTTTAAATGAAAAAGACAAAACCGAAAATAAATATATCATTGTTTAAGTTTTTAAGGTAATGAATTGAGGAGAGAGAATTACATAGACTGGGCAGCACGGTGGCGCAGTGGGTAGCGCTCGTGCCTCACAGCAAGAAGGTCCCTGGTTCGAATCTCGGTTCGGGGGATCTTTCTGTGTGGAGTTTGCATGTTCTCTCCGTGTCTGCGTGGGTTCTCTCCGGGTACTCCGGCTTCCTCCCACCGCCCAAAAACATGCATTGTGGGGGTTAGGTTAATTGGCCACTCTAAATTGTCCTTAGGTGTGCATGTGAGTGTGAATGGTTGTTTGTTTGTATATGTATTCTGTGTTGGCCCTGCGATGGACTGGCGACCTGTCCAGGGTGTACCCTGCCTCTCGCCCGATGTCAGCTGGGATCGGCTCCAGCTCCCCCCGCGACCCTTAACAGGATAAAGCGGTAGAAAATGAATGAATGAATGAATTACATAGACTAAGGTTTATTTGTGATTTACTTGTTTGAAGGTCCTAAAGGGTTAAACAATGCTGTGTCTGGATTTTCAGTTACAGCGCGAGTTGTGCGTTTTATGTGTTTCCTCTGTTTCTTTCTCTTCAGCCAAGCAGAGGTTGACAGCTTCTTTGAGACAAACAATGTTCAACATCTGGCTCTGATTTTTGAAGAAGCGAACTCGTACATCGGCCGAGAGGTAACAGCTTGTGTTTTTATACTTTTTATAATATATTATACTGTACAGTATTTAGCAGTGCAACTCTTCCAAAACTCTACTGTGTCTGACCTTGCAGTGTTATCTACAGGGGAAGAATACTTGATGACAAATAACCTGACTGATGACAAACAATTAGACGTTACTGATTACAAATAACCAAATGTTACAAACTTTGTGTTGAAATATAACATGAAAACTTGTGTTTGTCCAGCTAACCCTGGACCTGTTACAGTTTGAGAATATTGCCGTGCGGCGGGTCCTGAATACAGGGGATGGTCTGGTAACCAAACTCGGAGTGACTGATTTTCCATCCTGTTACCTTTATTATCCCGGAGGCAATTTCACCAGACTCAATGTGTGAGTATCTGTAGACCTGCATTTTTAACCTCAAATGAACACACATGCTTTATATTTTCACCTCTGAAAGAAAAAAACCAAAAAAATACCTAACATGCTTATGTAGCATTCAAGAGCTCAGTCAAAAGTTCATAACTGCCCTTATATTTATTTTTACAAACCCTCAGTGTCTGGTCTTCTTTTGCTGAAGACTGGTGTTTTTACACTGCAGGTACAAGTTGCTGTAAAAGATTATTTTTTTTATTTGACAAAATATAAAAACTGGATAGTCAGCCATTTCTCAGACTGACGCCTGCTCACTACAGAATATTACGGTAAGTCTCACAGTCGAGGGATGGGTTCAAAATAACTGGAAAGCAAACTACGGATATGCTTTGCATATTCAGCATTTATTTACACCCATCAGATTTGTGAGTTTTGTACTTCAAGCGGTTAAGCCCTGCGGCTTCATTCATTCAAATGAATGAATGGGGCTACCTGGCTACCATTCTAACTTCAGTCAAAGGAAATAAGTGATTAAAAATAGAAGCAAGATGAGAGCTTGTTTTTACTTTTCAATACTGGAGAGAGCTCTTGGTGAGTGAAGGAATGAAGTTTGATGCTAAACGTGAGATATTGGTGCTAGTTTGAGAAGAAAACAAATGCTAACACTAATTTTGCCTTGTAGGAGTAGCAAAAAAAAATCCATTACTTACAGCTCCTTTAATTTTAGTGAGTAAACAAACATTTGTGAAAATAAGTTATAAGGGGAATTTGATGCAATTTTGTGTATTTCATTTATGTTTTGCACCAGTTTCATATTAATAGTCTTGTAAATATCTCGATGCATCTCAGACCTTTCACAAATCTGATTATCTTGACGTATGCAAACACCACGTTTGTGGTTTGGTCTCTATTGTTCCGCATGCAACAACTTCCTCCTGAAAAGCTTCTTCCTGTGCTCATTATCTGAACCCTATTCATGAGAATACTTTTAAACATCTGGCCTCTTAATGGGATCAGAGCATCAAAATCACTCCCATTATTCACTATCATAAAGCGCCGCTGATCATTCCTCACCCTGCAAATTCATCTGCTGTTTCTGCCTCTTTGTTTGGCTGTTTCAATAACTTGGCATGCAAAGAGGACTCTTTTTAGTTGACAAATGCAAAAAGGAAATGATTTATTGCCGATTTATTTATTCACCCTCCATCTCTCCCCTTCCAACCCCCCTCATCTCCATCACTGTACAGAGGGGAGGTTTTTTAATTTCTTGCATGAAAACAATGCCATTGCTTTTCTGGCTTCACCTGCCAAACAAGCCCCAGCCGCACCAGGCGACAGATGGCCTCCCATCATCACTGAATATCTGATTGGTCCTGGGAGAGCAGAATGTGCAATGTGTTTGTGTGTGTGTGTGTGAGGGAGGGTGGGTGGGAAGGAGAAAGAGAGAGAGAGAGAGAGAGAAAGACAGAGCATGCAGGGGCGTCTCACATCCGTCATGCATGTAATGTGTACTGGTCCCAGGTGAATGCATTCCCTCCCAGCCCACCCTGATGCCTGCCTGCCCGACAGCCCTGGGGACGGCTGGATGAATGGCTCTCCCTTCACATCTGTATACTCCCACCAGACACGCAGGTGTAATTGAGTCCCGGGCTGGTGTGAGTGAGCGTGGGCTCAGAGTATCCATCCTCCTTATTACCATCCTGTTGCAGTTTTACGATGCTCTCTCTCCCTTACTCTCTCCCTCTCTCACAGTGTCTATGACAAGGGGAGAAAGCAAATGAGAGGAGGATGTGAGAGGTGAAGAGAGACAGAGAGAGCGAGAAAGAGGAGAGAGAGAGAGCATTAATGGCTCTGGTTCCAGTTGCAGGGTTATCACATGGCTAAATGATTGGCAATCTCTCACTCCCTCTCCCTCTTTCTGGCTGTTTCAGCTCCACGCTACCCTGGCACCATCTGCTCAGTATTTAAAATGCAATCCCATAAGTGTGTAAAATATATGGCCACAAAAAACACAGGTCATAAAGTATTCCTTGTGGCAGTGGGCCACTGAAACAAAAGGTTGAAAATAAAAAAACAGCACATTTTGTTTGTGGTTCCCTACAGGACTGGAGCCATGTTCTTTACACAAAGCTCTACAAACTTACTTGCATACAAACTATACTGTCATAAGTTTATGGACATCTGGACATTCCACTTATATGGGAATGCTGAAAAAACATGGCACTTATTGTTCTCCTATAACAGTCTCCAATCTTGCTGGAAGTTTTTCCAAATGCCTTTGGAACCGGGCTGGAGAGAAACTGGATGGGGTTAAGGTCTGGGCTCTGTGCAGATCCTTCCATATGATTTAACAAATCATGCAAACAGGAATAGATTCCCAAAATTATTGTCGATAAACTAGGATGTTTACATCCAGACTTTCCTCCGAAGTCTTTAAGGGGAAAATTAAAGTGCTTTTGGCCAAGTAGTATATGTTCATTGATCTGTGGGGTCAGTTTCACCTGTGCTCTCCTTTCACAGCAAAATTGAGGCTCGTAGTTTCTACTCTTACGCCCTCCGGAGGCTGCAGGGGGTGGTGCGATCAGGAAAGCCTCGACTAGAAAGTATACAGGTCCTCACCAACAGCACAGAGGACACCTGGAGACCCTTCAACAGGTACCAGCAAGAAATACTACACTGAACTATCTTTGCTCTCTATTGTTTTAATTGTGTTTCTGTATGATGTATATGTGTCCAGGTCCAGGGTGTATATGGCCGACCTGGAGTCAACATTGCACTACTCTCTACGTGTAGAGGTGGCTTCTTACCCCATCATCAATGGAGATGCTCTAATTTCACTCAAGAGATATATCGCTGTCCTGACTAAGGTAAATATAAGATAAGACAAATTCAATTTTTCGTGCAATAAAAACATAACCATCTTAAAACCTCCCTTTAAGTAGTGTGTTTGTTTTGTAAACTATCCACATTAAATTATCAATGGAGGACATTCACACCAACAGAAAAATGTAGTTACAGCAGGTCACCACTAGGTGGTGAATAAGACAGAAGAATAGTTGTTCACTGTAGATGTTTATCCAGTATTTATTTATTTAAGACTTCCTCCTCCATAGAATATTTTATTTAATTTAGTATCAGTTAGATTATTCTGTTTAATTCACACAACTGATTGTCTTTTTGTTTCTAATCATACACATATATTAAGACTCAAAGTGGATGCAATTGACTGGAGCAGCAGCACAAAGACTCTCCTGGGCATATTTGACCCTCTCGATGTTGGCTTCCCCTGGGAGCGTCCCAGGGGAATTGAAGCGTGGCTGCCACCCACTCACTGCCCACACGCTTTTACACAGACGCATTCAGATTACTAGCAAACCTCACTGGGACACCACTGCCGCTGCTCTTTGTCCTCCTCGTCCTCATGCTGTAGCTTTGCTTTTGGCTTCATGCGAGCATTTCTGTAAAAACTTGTGACCGTGCCAGCCGCCTGTAGTTCACCAAAAAAAAAACCTCTCCATCGATATCCCATTTCCCCTGCCATTTCCAGTCATCCTTTCTTTTTACCCATACTGATTTTTCTAATTTTTCTTCTTTCTTTTCTTTCCGACCGTGTTAATTTTTTTAATTATTTAGTTTTTTTTAATTTTTTTAAAAATCAGTATATGTGTTTTTTGTTAATGATAACATGCTCCCTCCTTCCCTCTTCTTCCTTCCTTACTGAAGTGTGCCACACAGGCAAACATGTTGTCATGATGAGGCCTGACCTACGAGCCCTCTCCCTATTGGCCACACACCAGGCTGTCTCACTGCCCTAGTCTGCCACCAATCTCTCTGATTATATCTCACTCTCTAGGGAGGTGTTGTAGCAGGCCGGTGTGTATACATGTATGTGTGTATGCGGGTGTGTGTTTGTGTGCGCGTATGCAGCACAGTGCTGTGGCCTCCCATTAGCTTCAGTTTGTTTAGTCAATAGCAGCAGGTCCCAGTGGTATTTTTAGCCTGTCCCCCCACTCGAATGGACCAGCTACTCAGGAGGGCTTTGTGTTGCTGAGGAGGCCATCATTTCGTTTCAGCTGAGTGCAACTTGTGACAGTCCTTATTGACATTTGACAAAGACGCTGGGTCCTTTCCGCCAGTCGTCTTGTTAGGAGTGGTAAATGTGAGATGAGCTGGTAGATTGTTAAAAAGGGTGGAAAAATATAAGCTGGAAACTTGTGGTAAAAAAGTGATGATGAGTTCTGTTTTATAGGTTTAAACGTTGGTGTAATGTTCACGTTTTATTATAATATTTTTACATTTAGATTTTATGGGTGAGGTTTCAGTAATTGAATCACTAACAGAATATGCAAAATTGGACATTAGAACTCATGCATGAGTCATGTGATTAGATTAGAGTGGACGGTGACTCACATCGTCCTGACCACAGTGTGGGTGTCATCACTTCACACTGGTGACACATTTTACTCAGTCATGAAAACATTTTGATATTTACCAAATGGAACAATCTGTGGGAAGTGCATTAGCAATTATTGGTATGTGCCTGTGTATTTGCTCAAGCGATGCAGGTATGCAGGGCTGCCGCTAATCATTATTTTTCTTAGCGACTAAACTGCCAATTATTCTTTTGATTAATCATTTAGTCAACAAAAGGCAGAATATTCCCACTTTAAGTCCAAACACTGTTTAAATAGCCTTGATTTTTTTAAAAAAACACTCAGGAACCCAACTATATACAGTTTACTGTGATGACATACAGGCATATTTGACTTTTTGGGGGGGGAATATATATATATATATATATATATATATATATACACACACACACACACACACACACACACACACACACATAGGTGTATATATATATATATAATTTGCAAATTTCTATCAGTTCACTAATTGATTAGACTATAATTTTTCTTGCACAACATGTGTGTTAAGAGCACAATTAAGTCATGCAAAGTCTGTTGAAATTAATATTTATTGTCCTCTTTGTGTATTCATCCTCTTACCCTGGCCGCTAGCAATTACACAGGTCTGTCCAAGAATTGTAATTCCATGATTTGCTTGTTTCTTTGTCATCCACAATCATCTCATCACTGTATCTCCAATTACATCTCCATCCAAACATGTAAACACGAAGGTTGTTTTTTTTCTTTTCTCTTTTTTTTTTTGCCCCTCCAGTCATAATATTACAAGATTTACTGTCTTGTCAGGCTGACGTCGGATTTATGAATCCTCTACATGCATATGAGGATTAGAAAAGTGGATCTTGGGAAGCATGAGAGCATTACAGCAAGGTTTTAAGGATTACACCTCTATCCTGCTTTTCTTGAAAGAAGCCCTTCAGCCCTGAGGGGACATAGGGGCAGGGGAATAAAACAAAGAATTAACGTGGGGGTGGCTTTGGTGTAAAGGGACACAGGCTTCACCCTCTCTAATGCCAGGCTCAGGACATGATGTACAGTGCTTTCATAACAAAGATGCCTAAAAACCATCTGTCTTTATTTCTGGTTTACATTACTTGCTTTAATAACCTACTGTCAAAAATGTTTACAATAGAAAATAAGTAAATGTAGAGTTTTCTTGCTTTCCCCTCTGTGGCACATGTTTGCTCCATGCGTCCGGCTCCACTTCGGGTGGATTGAAGTTGGATTAATACCAAGGGGCTTCACCTCTGTGTTCCACCCTGGGCCTGGCCTGGCCAACAGATGCCTCCCTCTCGGGACCCTCGCCACAAGAAGCTTGTGGTTTCTCAAGTGCTGCTGATACTAATCGGATCAGGGATGACATATTGCCAGGGTGAAGGGGATTGTCATGGTCCAACTGGGATGGGGGGAGGAGGGGTACAGCGTTAGATGAGCGAATGTGTGTGTGTGTGTGTGTGTGTGTGTGTGTGAAGAAAACAGATTTGAATTGAACTAATTCCGTCCTAAATAAATTACATAAATAACAGTATAGTTAGTGCTGTAGGACTATATTTTTAAAATCATTGCTATCAGTTATAATAGTTATATTTTTATACCAATGCCTGAAGATGCCGTAAAATAAGATGACTGCTCAAGACCTGGGTGGTGATGAAAAGGAGTCTGAGGAGAAAGATAATACACGTTTGAAAATTGAACCTGCTCTTCACTGATCACAACTGGGGAACTTATGAATATTGTTGCTTTGGTGATCCGGAGCTAAGTCCCTTAGCAGAAAACACCTGCGTTTCTCTTCTGGTTAAATTCAGATGGCTCTTTAATGAGCTTTTCTGACTGGTTGCATTTTAGACACCAGATCCAAACCTAAACCAATTATATCATTCTCCCAGTAATGAGCAACAGACGTCACAGTCCACAGTCTGCTCTTTACATCCCACCTTATATATACTTATTCTTGCTGTCCTCTAGAAACCACACAAAGTTTTTTATTCAGAATTGTGAAGGTAAAGTCTTAGATACACTGCTACATTTTTAAATATTTTATTTAGCAGTGAAAATAATATAATGTTCCAAATTAAGAATTTATGTATTTTATTTATTATTTATTTTTATTATTATTAATTTATTTATTATTACAGAACTCATTGACATCAGTGCATTATCTGTCATTTGACATGCAACTTCTCATCACCCAGTGAATTTAACTCTTCAGCAGGAAAATATCTGAACTGGCACTGGATCTCTGATGTAGTGGTTAGGACACAACGCAGTCCTGTGTTAGTCTTGGACAAGAGGGTTTAGGAAAATTGCTTTAGGTCCGGCTAAGTGGTCAGGGTATAAAACACAGATCCTGTTAGAAGGCGATGAATAGAGGACTGATCCACGGACTGAAAGGCTGTGTGTGTGTGTGTGTGTGTGTGTGTGTGTGTGTGTGTGTCAGTGAATGCAGGTGGGTCTGGTGAACAGATGGTAGGGGTCAAATTTTAAAAAAATCAGCGATGCAATGCAAAAGAGGTCCACATGTTACGTGACCCTTTCTGTAAGCTGCTTCTTCTGTTTTGCTCAGACTCACTACAACTATGTTGAATTGATCTCACTGTGTCTGAACCGGGAGCTAAAGTTTAGCAGACAGAAAACTTCAGTTTCCATGGAAGTAGTTCCGTTGTTTAAGTTTTGGAAAAAGGCTTGATCCCTTTAATGTGTCTCTTTCTTGACAACACGGCCATTATCATAAACTCTCCTACACAGTGGCTTACTGTAAAAAGAGGTAGCACATTCAGCTGACACTTATTAAACCGCTCTTCTGGCTCTTACTGTCAGCACACTCCAGACATCAGCTGTGTCTTTTGTGAGTGGTGTATGGGTAAAGACGTGTTTGTCTTTGTCTGTTTTTACGCTGTCATCGCTGGTCTCAAACACACATCAGCCGGATTTCCTCTGCAAGTCTCAGTGTCATGTTTCCTCCCGGCTGTGTCGTTTCCATGGTAATGCTCGGTTGAATAGAAGTAAATACTCAACAGGACAGAGGCTGAGGAGACAGTGGCTAAGAGGTTGTTAGCGGCTTAAGACATTGATCTTAATGAAGGAAAAGGCTTAAACCCGATTGTCGTTGTCACATTTAGTGAGATTCTGTAAAAGCGCTGAGAAGGAGAAAACATTCAAACCGCAACTTTTGTGAACCACATCACTTTTGTGAATGGACATTGTGCACAACATTTTGCAGGATGAGCTGGCAACCTATAATCAGCCAGTGTGTGTTTGTTTAAATTAGGTCGGTTTGCAATTGCCCCAGGAGATGCAACGTGAGCAATTTTAAATGTCACGTCCCATTTTAAACGTCAGTATTTGCACATAAAAAAATGAAATTTCTTCAAACCAAAAGTTCTTTGCAGCAAGTTTGATAATTCATCGATCGTTTCAGTATGTTAAATGCTAAGTAAAAAGGACCGCCCTCTCTGAGGATTGTAAGCTTGGGAGTGAATTTGGATTATTTGTTGGACAAAACAAGCAATTTTAAGCGCTGGGAAAAAGCAAAGTTTTTTTTAATTAAAATGTTTTTAGACACTTCATAGTTTGAAGGACCAATCTGATAGTTAAGAAACTAAATTGAAGATAAATTGATAATGATTATAATTCTTAGTTTGAGCTCTCCTTACATCTTGTGTTCACCACAATCATTATTGTCATATGTTTCCATTCTGTTTTTTTTTTGTCTGCAGTACTTTCCTGGCCGTCCTGTTGTGATGAACCTGTTGAGGTCTTTAAACTCATGGCTCCAGAACCAGAGTGGAAGTGAGGTTTCCTACCAGGCATTTAAAGAGATACTGGATAATTCGGCACAGGTAAGTTAAGACAGAGACATGCAGGCAGCTGTCAAAATACTCTTTTGTCAATATGCGTCCATTTCTGCAATGAGCTTAGGGCTTCCTGTCTTTCCTCGCTGTTTGGCACACGTGGGTTTTAGAAGTGGTCTGCTCATTAGATACTGCATATGAACACAAATCAGAACGAGAACACTTTTACAGCCCAAGCAGACAGGCATCTTAAGGGAAATGGAGGGAGACGCAGACCGATAAGAAGTTACAGGGAGAACAGTGGGCAGGTCATCTCAGGATTTACCCAGACTGATCTGAGGATGGTGACAAGTCCGTCTGGCCACTTCATCAGTTCCCAACCACCACAGAGACGTGAAGCCTAAAAAAAAAAAAAAATCAAAATACCCTTCTTTTTTTTTTTTTGATGATAAATATGTTGGTATTTCAATATGTACTTTGTCCTTGTGTCCGTGCCAGCACATGCAGCTGAAAATCTATGTGATGTTGTCTTTGGAAAGAAGCCTGCATGCCTCTGGTATACAGCCCCTTGCAAATTGAAAGAGTCACTTACTTACATCATTAGCTTTTAGCAGGCAAATCAATGGATCAATGAATCAATGAGAAGGTAGGAATAGACTTCGCTTCGGAGGAAATGGACTCTGTGTACGCACACACGAATACCAAATCTTTACTATTGACACGGGAGTAACCCTGTCAATCACCCCACAGTGTGGCGAGAGAAACGACTTTATGTCAGAGAAAATATGTAGTTGGTTTCAACTGAGGCTCATGGTTAGGGATCTGTATAGCTCCTGTTCATTAGTAGAGGGCGAAGCCATTAACCTGAGATTGACTTCTCATTGATTAAGAAAACTACATAGAATAGCTTTCATTAAGTTGACCAGGTTGGGTGATGCTGTAGCAGAGGCTCTACTTTTAACAGATCTCTGTAATTTTGTCCCAGAGATTAAGGCTGGTGTCTGCGTCTTCCTCACCTCTCTGGTGTCTCTGTAGTACTCATCTCTAAGCCCATTCCTTTCTGTTATATTAAAGATCACAGTGAATACGTTCGTCCTTTTTTGGCTTTAACAAAGAAATGAATAGTAATAAGAGTTAATACATCATATACATTATATCAAGCGTACATAGGAAATAGCTCATATTAATCTTTCAATGGGATTTTGTTGACTATATGAAAAATATGAAATAAGACCATGTGTAATTTGTGTTTTCTGACCAACCCCCCCTTCTCTTTCTTTCTCTCTCTCACTCGGACACTCTCTCTCTCTCAGTCTTCAGATACAGCTTTGCCAGAAGGAGAAATATGGGTGGGCTGTCAGGGCTCAAAACCCCACCTCAGAGGTTTCCCTTGTGGGGTGTGGACTCTATTTCATGTTCTCACTGTCCAGGCCAAGAATGCAGGAGGCTCAGGTACAAACACACACAGACACAGAGTTTAGATTGCTGTGGAAGGAGGACACAATCAAAGACAAGCTGATCTAAGAACTAAGGCTTTGGGATGCTTTGTAAACAAATTGGCCCAACAGTGTTTTGTGGGTTTTAGTTTTTTCACATTGACCTGATTTACCATCAAACACTGACAGAGAGAAGTGTGCCCTGATGATGTTTTGACCAGAAATCCTTGAGATTTATTTCTCTGTGTTGTCATGTGTTCATAGTTAAAATTGAACCTAATTGTGACAGTGTGAAAAGGGATTACGTTAGATTAGTGGAATGTGAGTGGTTAATAAAACAGACAGATGACCAGAGGCTTCATTCCTGGCAGGGATGTTAATCTCCCCTCAACACACGCACACACACGCACACACACGCACACACAAAGATTAATTCCAAGGTTTACGTACTGTCATGTGACCCACAGATGGACTGGCCAAAAGGGGTGTCCATCTGGTCCCCCACAGATCACCATCTTAATGGATGGAAACACACCCATACGGAGCGGTATTGACCATAACATAAAACTCAGTTCATTTCATTTACACATGCTGCCTAGATTATTAAAGAAGTAAACACATTAGTAAAGGTTTATAACGTGCCCAGCACAAGCTCTTCCCCTCATTCTCATAAAGACATGCACACGCGCGCGTACACACACACACACTCCTAGTCACACTTCCTCTTCTCACTCTTTTTATCTGATGGTTTATCTGAACTTCCTGCTAAGCTGAACAACAAAAGCCAAAAGCCCTCTGAAAATATGTTTGCGTACCGTTTGGGTCCTGGGACGACAGTCTGGCAACCATTCACACAGTGGGTTAACTGTACTTAATCTCCACATTGGGTGATCACATTGGTGCAGATTATTCTTCTCAGTATGGGGTTAACCCAGCTCTCTCTCTGACTCCTGGCCCACATAACCGTGGGAATCCTGCAAGCCGTGGATCCACTCGCCATTAGCAAGCTTTTTAGGCTGCTGCACAGGTGTACAGTTCATTTTGATGTGCAGCTCCAAAAAGCTTTAAAAAGGCAGGCTCGTGTATGTATAATATACTGTGTGTTTGCATATTTACTTTTATGTAATAATTATCGCTTTGCAGCAGCTGCAAAAATGAGTGTGTAGTGATGCCTAAAAAGGTTTTTTATTGTTTCACTGCAGACATTTTGGCATTTCAGGAAAAGCATGTGCAAATAAAACAGTAAATATCTCTTTCACCTGGTATTCTGCATGCTCATTGTCATGCTGAAATGACGTACTGGAAGATTCTGCTGTGAAGAACAATCATTGGACACACACACTGAATATCTCTGGTTTGAACTAACACATAGCTGCTCTGTCTTGTTATTCCCCTCCAGATCCTCTGGAGGTGCTGACTGCAATGAGAAACTACGTCCACAGCTTCTTCGGCTGCAAGCATTGTTCGACACACTTTGAGGTCATGGCACAGGAAAGTGTGATGGAGGTGAACACGCTGTCATCAGCTGTCCTGTGGCTGTGGTCCAGACACAACCGCGTCAACAACAGGATAGCTGGTAGGGCTCACAACAATCTGGGTCATGTTTGCAATATCTCTTTGGTGCAAAATAGAGATTCTTCTTTACAATTGTCCTTAAAATTACAGTATAATGTGTCATATTTGTGTCCCATTGTTTTCATCTGTGCCATCTATAATTGTGGTATAATTTAATATGAATATATATTTAATATAAATATTAAAAACGTGCTAATATGAAAATCAGGTGCAGCCCAGAATTAGGTTCGAATAGCAGTTGACAATTTCTTACCTTTTATTATATTATAATGAGCTTTTTTCCTTTTTAAAGTGTAATGTCACTTGTCTTTGTAATTCCTGGTGTGCCAAGCCGCCAATACTCCCTGACACATCCTTTCAGTTTTTCAAGCTTATCACGTCTGTGTGTACCCATCCACATCATCAGATCACTAGCATGACTATAATCAGTTTTGGGGGAAGATTATAACTTCCAGTTTCCCCTTAGTGGTAAGTTAGTCCTCCTAAAGCAACTAAGAGGGTGAGGGGAGAGGGAAGGACGGATCCTCAGATCAGACACCAGCTGTCACCTAATCTTAACCTTAGTATGAACTGAGTCTGCCTCACCCATCTTCTCCTAAACCCCCCCACCCCCCACCCACCATCCTCATAATCTTACTTTGACTCTTTCACACCCCACGGTCCCCATATCACCCCACCAGTTGTCAGTCATTTCTTATTTGTTTGTTCTTTTAGCTTTCCCAAAATTCTGATCTTACTTGTTGTCCTGGACTTCCTAACTCTAACTCTCCATTCCACTGCAGGATTTTAATTTATAAGGAATTTGGGAATTAGAGAAGGATTTTTTTTCCTAGCTCATATGGTTCATGCATAATCACGCTGTTAAAATTATTTTATTTTTTACCACGCTGTGTCAGCGTATTTTACTTCACATCTACCTTGAGAGTGCTAAACACTCCCTGAAGATCCCTCCTCCCTTGTCTGTGATCATGTTTTTATTAGGCACAGGGCTGTCATTAACAGCCCACTTTGTTAAATCACTATCTTTTGTTTGTGTTGATGGGCCCTTGTCTGTTCAGGGGACAGCTTGTGTCCTGAGCAGCAGGGACCAAAAGGACACGCATCCCTGTGCTGTGCATGTGTCTGCTCCCCACACACTAAAGCACTATTCAGCCTCCCCCCCCTTCAGCCACGCGTCTTCCCTCTCTTCCTCTACTGTGTCCCTCTTTCTCTCTTTCTGCTCACTATGCCCCTGGGACTCATATCCTCCGCTTGACAAGTAATAGTGCAGCATCCCTACAGCATGAGTCCCACAGGACCCACCTCTCTGTGCCCACACACAAACACACACGCAGAATTCCCAAGGTATTGTGTGACAGCAGGTGGCAAACCACATGACACAAGCCACACGCGGTCCCCCTCATCTCTGCCCCTTCCCAGACACACACATGCAGCCTTTCCAAGCATGGGTCACACTGTGGCGTGTGTCAGGGGGAGTTAGTTATGGTGGAGGGTGGGCTGGGGTCCACAGGGGATAAGTCGGGTGATTCAGAAGGACAGAGAGGGAGGAGCTGTGGGTTTGGCTGTGTTTGTAGCAATGAGTGGCAGCGTCTCCCACAGGAGAGCACACTCCATCCACTCAACCCCTCCTCTCCCTTTTGCCTAAAGTGGAGCTCTTTAGCAGGCCTCCCCGCCCCTCCTCTCAAGAGCAGCCATGCATGAAAAAGCATCTATTTGTAAAGCGGCCGAACAATTAATTTAGCTGGCAACAAAGAGGCCCCAGGGCCCTCGGCCTCCCTGCATCCGCAGAATTAAGACTGGTGGCAGCTCAGTCCTGTTGCTGCCTGTCAACAGGCTGAGACTAATTCACATTTCTACAGACAAAAAGCCTGGCTGCTTTACGGCTGAGTATTCCTGTGCAACACAGTCTGTTGATTTTTTTTTTTTTTTGTCAATAACATCTTGATATTAGTGGGGGCTGGGCATTATTTTAAATTTTCAATGCTAATGCTGAATATTTATGCTGTAATACCAGCAGCATAAATTTAGTATATATGTACAGTAGTATGATGTCACCAGTTGATGAAGGAGTGATCCCAATGAAAACAAATCCAGGACTTTATGTCCATGGAATTTTTGTAGGTGTGTGTAAATAAACATAAATAAATAAAAGAATCTGACCATAAATTTGATGCCAGTTTTAGATTATGGGAAAGAATTTTTCCTTGGTTATTTAAATAAGTGTAAAATGTCTGACATCAGCTGGATTTCCCGTCAGCCGTGATGGTTCAGTGTGCTGTGTGGTGTAGGTGATCGTTACTTTCAGGATTAGTGCTGAGGAAGCTACTTTGATGTGCTGAACAATACATATTTATACTTGATGAATATGTATGTGCGGCGGCGATGACATCTCCATGACAGCCCATTGTGGCTATCTCGGTATGGCTAAAGTCACCCTGGCCGCAAATGTGGCAAGCTCATTAGAATAAGGAAAGAGATGTGAGGCATCTGGTGTGTGTGTGCGTGCGCGCGTGTTCCCTCTCACCTGCTGAAATGTATAAAAGCCCACACACACACACACCCACAGGCAGTGGCCCATCCAGGACACAGTAAAATTGATGTATCCTTTATGTAAAGTACTGTATGCAGAGTACATAGACGCATGCATATGAGTGAGATTAATCTTGAGCGGCAGAGAGAAGGAGGAGGGTGCAGGGATGAAGGTGGTGGAGGATGTAAATTGACAGTGCTGTAAAGTGACAGACCTGCTGCTGTTCTGCTTTTTTCCCCCTCTCCTTTCTCACACAAACACACACATATACACACAATGGCCTGTTGGTGACAACAAGCAATTTATGACTAGATGCTGCCCTGTGTTTGTATCCCTGTGGGTGCACTGTGTGTCCATCTAAGCTTGTGTATGTGTCTAGGAATATATTTTTTGTGTATTGCTCTGCCAGGGTGTAGCGTGCACATGTGTGTGAGTGATGGGGGATGTTGGTAGGCAGGGGCTACATAAAAGAAAACATGTTAAAGGAAAGTTTCTAATTCATTAGAAGGGCAGATGCCCTCTGAGGCTTCTGTTGCTCTCATGTTCAATTTGGAAATTGGACTTTGCTTTCAAAGGGGTGTGAAAGGACAGGACAGGTGGTCCAGAGCACCGAGGTCTGCTGCCTCCAAACAGCCTGTGTGTGTGTGTGTGTGTGTATGTGTGTGCGTGTGTGTGCGTGTGCGAGCGCGTGTGTGTGTACATACATGTTGGGAAGCTGTCCACTTTGGCCACATCTATTATCTCACCACCCCTCCCACTGGGACATCCCACAAGTCCATTGATCATTATTAGACCCTGTCATACATTCACACGCCCACACACATAACACACACAAAATATCAATCCCTAGATTACATGCACAGAAACGTAGAAAGATGATTTACATATACACACTTAAACGCATACATACACATATGCATATAGGCACTTAGTTTTTACGAGCACTGTGACAAGATCAAATGGGTTCAACCCAGATTGCATCCAGTCCCCAAAGCACTTACATCCTCAAGTCAATGCACTAACAAGGAGAATAAAAAACAACAATAGATGAAGTGGCTGACTGGAAGCTTTCAGCTGTGTGGTTACAGAATTTCACTGAATCTGGATGTGTACAATATTTTATTTTATAATATTTTATTTTCTAACATAAGTTAGTGAAGTACTCATTAGGTTGTAGGAAATACTTAAGTGATGCTACTGTGGTAAAAGTTTGTTTGTTCTGATTGGGTGTGATTCTTGTTCTAAATGATGTATTATTATTATTATTGTTATTGTTATTATTATAAACAACAATGATAGCAACAATAACAATAAGAACAATAATAATAAAAAATAATAAGTAATAATAGCATTACAAGCTTACCTCAAAAATGACAAATTGCTAGTCATTTAAGGGATTGATTACCTTAGACAGCATTTTAATCCAAAGTCCACATAGTACTCTACAATTAACTCTACTCACTACAGTTAACTCTAAGAGTATTATGTGTGGTATATGGTACACTGTGTACAGTATAGTAAATAATACACTGTAGCATCTTAATTTAGCAAATGTTTAAAAATGTGGACAGCAACAGAATAAAAACATACATTACTTTCATTATTACATTATTTTCATTATTTGCGTTGTGTAGCAGTCACAAAATGTTTTTTTTGTGTTTCATTCCAGGTGATTTGAGTGAAGACCCAAACTTTCCAAAAATTCAGTGGCCTCCACCAGAGTTGTGTCCAGCCTGTCACACTGTGAAGCAAAACGGGGATCACAAGTGGAACCAAGAGCAGGTTCTCCCCTTCCTCCTCAACTACTTCTCCTCTGACAGAATCCTCTCAGGTACGAGTTACTGCCCGTCCCCTTTCTGAAAGATGTCCACATGTGACATGCATTTCTTCTTTCTACCTCCATGTGAACAGTGGAGAGATCAGCTCCATTACAACTACTACATTGATCATGAAACCATGATGATGAGGAGAAGACGACTCTGTTGCCCTGAGCCACCTGAGATTTCTTGTCCACGTTTCAGTCATTTCTCATTTACATGATCAATTCTGTAAAATGCGCCTATAAAAATGTTTGTGTCATCCAAAGCATATGTTGCGTGTCATCTTTACATCAAGGTAGTAATTGCATTGCTAATGTTCAATGATAGTGACGGTAGTTTTTGTTCTCGGCTATGATGAGTGAAAGAGTTCCTGCGCAAAGGTAAGGTCCACCATTTAGTCGGCTGATGGATGATCAGTAAATCATCGGTTCCTTAATTAAATCTGACAGCTTTAGAAATAATATGTCCCTGTGTCTCCCTGTGTTTCCCCACCAGACTATCTTGAAGATGAAAGTCATGTCCTGACAAAACAGAGAGAAAAACAGGCCAGACAGCAGCTAGCTGTAGCAGCTATGGAACGAGCCACGGAACGGCTTGAAAGGAAAACCAGGGAGACTTCGGACTTCCTGATGAATCCTCTAACATTACAACCCACTGCACAAGAAGAAGAGGAAGAAGAAGAAGAGGAGGAGGAGCCACAGGATGAGGCAGTGGCAGGTAACGAAGAGGAAGGTGGGGAAGAAGCAGCAGCAGCTTCTGAGATGGGTGGTGGTAAATCATCTGACCCCAATCAGTGGGCAAAAGGTGAAATGAATGTTGGTCACAGCCGGGGGCAGGCACACAGAAAGCCAAGCATCGTGGGGATGAGGATACGAGATATGCAGGAGGACATTGTGGATCTTGACTCGTTTGTCAACCAAAACTACAGGGCCAAAACACTGCAAGCGGCTCCATCAACCCGCATCAAACACCGCACCCTGCAGAGGAAGGAGGAGCAGGAGCCTGGGCCTGTATTTGGGCTCGGTATGGAGCTGGACGCAGGGGTTGGCATGGTGGGCCTGCAGCCTATGGAAGAAGGCTTTGAGCTGGACGTAGGACAAAAAAAGAACTGGCTCCGAAAGCGAGAACTGACAGGCCCCCAATTGAGCGAGGAGGAACTGAACGTCAGAGGACGCTGGATGTCGATGCTGAGCATCGGATTCTCCAAAGCAGACGTCAGCCTGTGTGTCATTCTCTACTTCCTGTCCTCCATGTGTCTTCTCGCCATGTACCTATTCTTTAAAAATCACCTCAGGCTACGGCGAGTTAAAGTATCCCTGCCTTGAACCAAAGAGCCTCCAGATGCCTTGGGTGGGAGCAATGATTAACATTCATTAGGTTCATGAAGGCTAAGGTAGGTGTTAGTGTAAGATTGTCAAGATTAGCGTCATCTTACCTGGTCCACTTAACTGTCACCTACAGCTAAAGTAAGCAACAGCACATTTTACTCCGAACAGGGTGGAATTGTTTTGTCGCAGTGGACGCGGAAAAGGGAAAATTGGTTAATTACCATCCGACTCTTGGAAAGTCGGAGCTTTTCAGGCAGCACAGCTACTGTGGTAACAATGTGTTTGTGTGAATAGATATTTCCACAATTGGGTTTCTGTTTGAGGTTTGTTTGATTCTGATTTAACCCTTATGAAGGATAAAGTTTAACCCGGTATGAGATGAATTAAGTTTTTTTTTTTATTTGTATGAAACGAATGCAGGTAATTACTTTTTGTTTTTTTAATTGGGTTGGAGGTATGCTTTTGTTGCTGTCTTGAAGCTACAAAGATCTTAATTAGTACTTTGTGTATTACGACCAAAAATTTTTATTTCGGTTGCAGCGTGTGTGTGTGTGTGTATGTATATATAAATGTAAATAATGATTTAATCATCTTAACTAAAAACTCAAATGAGTGATTTCTCAGCGATTTCAAAGGCGGTTTGTTCTGTTACGTCCTAAATTGGAGAGGAGCTTCATCTTCCAGTCTGTCACTTGGATTTTTTGTGTTTACTGTGTTTTTCAATGACTTTAATTAAGTAATGTGTTGGATTCCCTAATTTCTTTGTTGAGTTCTTAAAAATGTTGTTGTGGGACTGCAGCCATAGTTACCTAACCAGCATATCCACAGCAGCCTTCCTCAGAAAAGGGCTGATTAGCCCTTTATTCTTCTGCCCCTTTGAGTTTGGTTGACGAAATACTAAGTGTTACATCACGTCTTTAAATATTACATCACACTGCTGAGCCCACTTAACTCCAGCCCTCATGAGTTGTTGTGGAGCGATGCATATGTTCACACTGGACAAGGTTTTAGAATAAGACAGATTTGTTTTTGGCTGGTGTCCACCATGTAAACCCTCTGCTAGCCATCTCAAACACACTGTGATTTTCTGTTTGCCTCATTGCCTCGCTCTAAATCAATAAAACTATTTTTTTATAAAGACCCATTGCTTATTTAATATTCTGACCAGACAGTGAGATCTTTGATTTGGTAAGTCGTGCCACAATAAATGCCTTTCTGTCATTTAACAGGGACTTTACAGACAAAATGAACTTCCAGAGAATGGTCAAACCCATGCAATGTGTGTCTTGTCTGATGGCAGTCCTTTCAAATACCTTAGCAAGGACAAATGTCCTTATCCCAGACTCAGTGCTGGGTCCCTTTCTCTTTGCACTATATACTATATACATATGAGAACTCTGCTTGTCTCTTAGACAACTTTAAGTGGATGAAGGAGCAACACTTTCAACTAAACCTCAAGACAACAGAGCTCTTATTCATCCTGGCCAACAAATCTCTTCACCACAGTATCAGCATCCTACTCACCTCTTCATCTTTCACTTCAACCAAGATTCATAGATTCTTCCCTTCTCCAAAACATCTGTTATTCTCTTCATGTTAATTTGCACTATATGGACATTGGCTACTTTCAATCACCAACTGAAATAGATCCAAGCCACTAATGTCGGACTACTGCCTGATGTCTTTGTCTGCACATATTGAAATCCTAGCATTTTCATCTCTGTATCTTTGACAACCTCCTGAGGATTTCTTGTCTTTCTATTCCCATCCAAACACCTTTGATTGACTTTGACACCTGATGACCCACACTTGGTCCTTTTACTTCAACCTCTCCCTCTCTCTCAGTCGTAAGTCACTTTGGATGCAAGTGTTTGCCAAATGAGTGCAAGACAATATTTTATCAGAGCCTTGCAAAATTGGGAAGAACAAATTCCTCTTTGGTTTTTGTTTTGGTCGTGACCATCAGGACACGGAGGAGCTGGGTGTTGCATGTATAATGGGGGTTAAAGCATCCAAGGTTGAAGGAAAAAGCCTGTTGCCATCTGCTGTGCAGCACAGGCTAAATCCTAACAATTTCATTGGGATTATGGCAAGTGAGTAATCCAGCTTTCCTTTAGGACTAGAGGGGAGAGATTACCCTTGAGGATTAGCTCCACGCAGATAATAAACTTTATTAAAACGCAATCGGCTTTTGTCGGGGCTTCTTCCATCCGAACACACACTTGGAGGTGGGCTCTGTTCAGGAGCAAGTACAGCGCGGGGGGGTCGGGTGAGGTGGATGAAAAGGGGAGCCGTGTGTGTGTGAGAGGTATAAATTGATGGATGGATGGATGGATAGAGGGCAAGGTTTTGATGTTTTCCGGATTACAACAGGCCCATCTGAAGAACGACCAATGCTTGATCTTGAGCTTTGTGTTTTCTGGAACATTGGCTTGAATTCCCTTGACTCCTGACCCTTTACCTTCACCTCCATCCAGATACCCCCCCCTCCCCCCCTCTCTAACACTCAGATATACACACTATACCAATACCAACACCAACAAATGCCCATATATAAATATATATATATATTTATACATATGCTCTCTGATCTCATCCCCAACGTGATCTTTATCCAAATCACGTTTTCAACATCAGCAGTATGACAGGTTTCAATGGTGGAATAGTTGAGTTAAGGCAGTCGATTTTTCTAACACACACACATACACACACACACACACACAATAGGTTGATTAATAGCCCACCATTAAAGCAGAGGAGCATCAAGGCTGAGCAGCTGTGGTTGTGTGACTTAATCAAACTCTCAGATCCTTTGAATTAGACTCTGAATGACACATTATGATTGCCAGAATGGCAGTGGAAAAAAAGCACAGTTTGTCAAAAAAAAAAACATGTTATTTATTCCTTTTGCAAACATTATCTAATATATCATCAAGACAAATTTTAATATCTGGGAGCCCTGTTTTTTTTTTTTTTTTCCTGGGAAAAAGTATGTGCCCTTCTTAAACTTGTTTGTGCTTGTTATATATTTGTCCTGTCACATCTAAGATTAGATTTACTGCTGTTTCTGTTTACCTTTCCTGAAATTCCAGAAAGGGATCACGGAGATAATGTGCAATGTTTACAGCCATTCATATATTTATTATAAATCCATCTGTGGTAAATTCATAATAACTTTGTGGTTTTCTCCCACACATGTGATCTATTAATCTGTTTAAATGTTCACCTGTATTTGTTACTGGATTGGCGTCAGTAATGCTGTGCGTGCGCCTTACTTTACAGAAACCCTCTTATCAGGTGCCTTGAGCCTCAGTGAGCTGCAAGTGGTTTTGGTGGTTCACACTAATGATGGTTAATGAGGAAGTTGGCAGCAGTGTAATATCTGTCTGCAACTTTGCCAAGGCCGAGGTGAGCCTTTCACACTGAGGACGGTGGCTTCAAATCTGAATGGAGAATGAGCTGTTAGTGCTTTTAATGCATCTGAATTCTTCTTTGCCTGACGTTTACAAGCACAAAGGATGTAGTTTTAGGGTTGTGGCAAATTAGATTAGTGAAACATTTAGTCAAAATCAACATCAAATTGCTTGTTTCTTTTTATGACTTTTAGTAACTAAAACGTATTTTCCTACCTTTTTTATACTATATAACTAAAAAGTTACTTTATGATCTTTTTTGGGTTTATACAGGCTGATTTCCTGGGCTTTGGGTGAAGATTTACATCATCTACTCACTCAGGGACTCAGTATATTCTACTAATTCTGGATCCCCAATACAGTGTCAACAAAGTACTTTATGCTATAATACTTTAAACATACGTAAAGACACCATCCAGTTTGTCATCCTTCCTGCTGCTACAACATGTGCTGCTCAAAATACCCTGATAACTTTCCTCAAAACTTTCACTGCAACTCTGTTGTGTATGTGTTCATTGCGGTAGAAAAATAGATGTTGTGCACCGAGACATTGTTGTGTTGCAAAAGCGCCGTAGACTGAAGGGTAAAAACTTCACCTTGCTGCCCTGTTGTTGTCTTCCATAAATTAGACAATGTGGGGTTTTATAGTCGCTCCTCTCCAGCATGCTCTCTGCCTCGATGTTTATTACCCCTCCGGTATTGATATTAAAATGCAGGAGGGGCTTGATGCATTTTTCTGTCATCTCTCTTTCAGACTTTAATAATACTATAAAGCTTCCTGCTGTAGACAGAGGGAGAAGAGGGGTGGGGGGTGGAGGGGGTGAATAAATTATGAAAAAAAAAACTAAGCCAGGTCTCGTTTAGGTTTTAAACATTCAGCCTTTTAGAGACAGGTGTCAAGTAGGGTCAGATCCATCTCATTTTACTGCCGCGGGCCCTCCCCCTTACATGTGGACACTCATCTGCTGATCTCCCAAACATCTCATCTCATCTCACCTCATCTCAGTGTGCTGGGCTGCTGTTTGTTCACCAAGAGGAACAGGAAGAGATTTAGCCAACTGGAGGCTGCATCTGTGCTCAGGAGACAGATGTGCACAAGTGTGAACAGGAGGGAGGGGAAACCCAGACAATCAATAACCTCCCACTATCAACTACAATTAAGCATTGATAACATGGCGGGCTGCACTATTTTAATTTCAGCACAGCCCTGACCTTTCCTTCCCCTGGCCGGTTGTGTTTCTGAACACTGCTCTGGTCTCCTCTCCCTCCTCCACAGTTAGCGTGTATAGCTTACAGGAAGTGTTTAGGTAATGAAGTCGGAGCCGATCCAACACCTGTCAGTCACATTCTTTTAATTTGCTCAGCTGATAATGTTCTTGTCAGTGAAGTGAGAAAATGTACGCTCATGGGAAGGCGGAGAGAGAAAGAATAAGGCCATTTATTTAAAATAGCAAAATATATCACTCGGGCGTATGTGTATTTATTTTTGCTTTATTTAATATTTGTTTCAGTTGAAAACTAGCTAGATTTGAAAACAATATTTAAGGAAGTCAGGGTTTCATTTGGGAGTTTGCTGAGGGTACATTAAATCTTAAGTATTGTTTACAGAGCCAAATCTGTATGTCATGGGTCATAGTGCATTTTTTTCCATTTAATTGTCAAGGGCATTTCACAGCAAATATAAATAAATAAATAAACACCATTAAATCTGAACTGCTGTACATAATCACAAAGTGTGTCTCAGGGATGTGTGCAGAACTGTATTCATTCAGACATTAATCTGCTCTCAGGTCAGTTTCATGAGGCCTTGTAGTGTATCCTGACATGATGTACACAGCATACAGAACAGCACCTGCAGCAGGTGGCAGTGAATCACGTGGTGCAGCAATTTTAGTTTCCAACCAGCCATAATAATAATAATAATAATAATAATAATAATAATAATAATAATAATTTGATGAGTGTAGTGTACGACCTTTGGCAGTATGTGTTGAAGGTATTACACACATGGGAAAAACCCTTCTCCCTGGTTATTTGAGTCAAACGAGCCTATCAACAAGGTCAGGTTCAATCAGGGAATTAGAAAATATCATTTCTGACGGGAATCGCTCGCGTTTGTTCAACCGATCTCTTCTACTAATTACCCAAATGGACAGGGGCTGTCAGGAGACAATAACTATTCCCTAATAGAATTTGCCCCCCAAACGCAATTTAATTTTCTCCTCG
This sequence comes from Trinectes maculatus, assembly GCA_016785345.1. Taxonomy (NCBI): domain Eukaryota; kingdom Metazoa; phylum Chordata; class Actinopteri; order Pleuronectiformes; family Achiridae; genus Trinectes; species Trinectes maculatus. Next base: position 92,989 of record JAFBJQ010040605.1, on the reverse strand, counting down.
GTGCTCCCTCCTAAGGTTTCCCCCCTGCGCCTTCTGCCTCTGTCTGTTCCTGTCCTGCCTTCGGACCAGGTGCTCGTGGACACTGCTGCCTGGTGCTGCTCTGTCTGTGGACCCCGGACACAACGTGGACCCACTGCTCAACGCAAAGCCTCAGAGACATGAAGGAGGGTGACGATGAGGAGGAGGAGGAGGAGGAGACTTAGGTAGGTCTGCTGGGTGATGCTGAATATTCATCTTTCGCAGATGCAGGAAATGTGCACTATTTTTTCTAAATCCACCGAGATGCTACTGCTTTGTTTTGTGTTTTTTTTATTTGTCATCATTTCAGTAATGAACGTGTCGCGTCGATTCCCTGCCACGTGCGCATAAAATGACTGTGGGATCAGCGTCAGCTTTATGGTTGTCATTGCGCACGTGCTCATATTTGCTCATCCGCTGTTTACCTCTTGAGCGCGTGAGCCATCTCCGTAAACCCGGAAATAACACGAACGAGAATAACGCCTCTCCTCTTTGTTTACACTCGTGGAATTGAATAAACTAGAATCAAATCAACGTTTGCTGTATTATTATTATTTTTTGGCTCATTATTAATCAGGCCTGTTGCACGAGGAGCAATGTTACAGGAACACACACACACACACACCTGTGATCCTCCTCACGTCACCCTCCTGCTCTGCATCACGTTGTGTGGTCGGCTGTGATTGTGTGTTTCTGACTGGAAGATGGATCTGTGAATTGCAGGATGAACTCGTCCACTGAAATATTAGATCTAATTAGAGGTGGCTGGGTCAACGGCGGTGGCAAAGGAGTCGCCCTCTGCTTGAGTTATAGCCCGAGCTGCTTCCTCTGCAGCTGCTTTTCCCCCCTCTCCTCTCACGGTGGCACTTCACAGAAAGATCCGTCATCTCATCTCTCTCACAACGCATCATCATCAGAACGATCAGACTTTCCCCTCTCCTTCTTGTGTTGTCTCTTTTATGTCTTAAGGTGCAAAATAACGTGCCGTTGTTTTTATTTCTACCCATAGATATGTAGGTTTACCAGGAAACACTTACACATGCGAATCATATTTGTTTACATTTTTTTGTCTGTTGCATTGGGGTTTTTATCATCACGTGCGGAGCATGTGTTTCTTGCTTCCGTCCGGACCATGTATCCACAGCCAGCGCCTCTTTGCCATCTCATTTACGGACGAACCAAACGCACCACATTGCTGAGTGGCCCACGAAACCAGATGTGCGCGCTCACATTGTTTCTCTTTCTGCATTTTCCCATCAATTATTCTAATTGCGTTGCCCTTTGCTGACAAGTTAAGAGCATTTTTATCTGCACTGTTTTTCCAGGGCGGCTAAAGGGTCGCGATATCAACAATCAGAATAATTGAATTGGTGAATAAACTGAATGATCTTGAGGGGAAAAGTGTATAATGAAAATAAAGGAAGAGCAGATGATTTCCTTGTCACACATGCACGGTATGCATGTATTCATGTATGCATGTATGGATGGATGGATGGATGTATGGATGTATGGATGGATGGATGGATGGATGGATGGGTTGCCTGGTCTGGAGACTTAAATAAAATATCCTATAATATTCTAAGCTTTGTTTTTAATCAGCTTGATGTGCGTTTCCATTTCACTGAATTACACTGCAGACATTAACCACAGGCGAACGGCTTATGTGCTTGTGGATCTATACCATAGACTGTATATAAAAAGGTCCATCCCGTGCAGGCCACGCGTGTGAAACAATAGAAGAATGAAATAGACCACACGTGGAAAAAATGCGAGAATAAATCAGCACAGTTTAACAGAGGAAGTGTTGGTTGTGTTGCTTTATTTGAACGGACACAAATTTACATTTCTCAGAGCAAATTGTTTGAGTTTCCTGGCGCGTCCATTTATTTTATTTATTTTTTAAAAATTATTTTTTGTTTTTGCCAAATTGAGTACTGCACATTATCATGGATAAATAATGTTTTCTTTTGATTATGAGTTGGTGGGGAAAATGTCGCCAACATTTTTTAAGAATTTTCAGGAAAAGCATTCTTATTCTTATTCTTATTTTTATTCTTATTCTTATACTCTTGCTGTAAAATACGTTCTGACTAATTGAAATAAATTGCCTGTTAAAAAGAAACCGTGAGTTTGTTTGAATGGAAACCAGTGGCCCTCGTGTTGGCCGTGTCATCCAGATGTGTGTGAGCAGCGCTGCCGTGTGTTGTGCGTCGTTCACCTGCCTGCACTGTTGATGGAAACGACCTGCGTGGGTTTGGAGGCGGACCGGCGGAAAGGCGCCTCCGTCTGCTTTTCTTTCCACGCTTGAAGTAAATTGAAAGCGAAGATTGAGTTCATCTAGCTTGAACTAGCGGCCCTCCGGGGGGAATATCTTATCCGGGAGAGCAGGCTCAGGCGATGGGCTCTGAAATGAACAGTGTCAGGAGGACTGCGCCCAGACTCCTAATCCCACCTGTCACACAGAGGAGAGGAGAGGAGAGGAGAGGAGAGGAGAGGAGGGATCCACTGGCTCCAAGCTGCCGAGCACAGGTACAAGCTGCTCAGCAGGTACCTGTCTATATCTATCTATCTATCTATCTATCTATCTATCTATCTATCTATCTATTCTATCTATCTATCTATCTATCTATCTATCTATCTATCTATCTATCTATCTATCTATCTATCTATCTATCTATCTATCTATCTATCTATCTATCGGTCTGTCTGTCTGTCTGTCTGTCTATCGGCACGTCATTATGACCGGTGACAGGTGGAGTGAATAACCCTGATCATCGCTTCATCATGGCACCTGTTGTTAGTGGGTGGGATATTTCAGGTACAATCAGAAACAATGGGCACGTGTTTGACAAGGGCCAAATGCACAGGGTAAGAGCAGCTCCAAAACTGCACCCCTGGGGGGGGTCCGCACCTCCCCACCTCCGCGGTGGTCACTATCTGTCACATGGGGTTCGAGGAAGGAATCGTATAGTGACGGAGGGAAGTCTGGTCCGTGTTGGGTCGATCCAACAGACGTGTGTGGGTGAAGAAGTTAATGCTGGTTCTGACAAAAAAAGGTGTGTGAACACACAGTGCACCGCAGTTTGTTGTGTACAGGGCTGACAGACAGACAGACAGACAGACAGACAGACAGACAGACAGGAATAGAAAAATTAAAACAAAAAGTATTTGTATATTATATTTAATTCAGTGAACTACTTCAGTATCAGCGTCCCACCTGCTGATCATCCATTAAACTCTCAGTTAAAGTTTATATATTTGTGTGTGTGTGTGTGTGTTGTGGACGCAGACTGAGCAGCGGTGTGGAATCTGCTCATCCCTCACTGCTCACTCCTCATGAGATAACCACAGGTGTGTGAGTGAAAGTGTTCCCTCTCCTCCTGGCTGCCTGGGACCCCTCTGTCTCTGCAGGTGGGGCCCTGCTGGCCCCGGGCCCCTCCGGAGAGCCACTGCAGTGAGCTATTTATGGTCTCCACAGGAGCCGGGTCCCGCCTCTCCGGAGACATTTCCACAGATACCCTGTTAGACGCCTCTCCTCCTCTCCCCCTCGCCTGTGCACCTATAGAGGATGCTTTCCGCTTCGGGGGCCTCCTCTTCCTGCGCTCCCATTGGCCCCGCGGCGAGCCTCTACCGCGGTGACGTCAGGCCCCGCCGCCCCTGCAGCTGAATGGACAGAGCAGCCTGATCCACTCCAAAACAGCTCGGCACGGCGCGGCGCGGCGCAGACACCATCCCGGGAATAAGCCGGAGAAATAACGGGGACGGAGACTTGACGGGACGGCGAGAAGAGGCCTCTCCACCTCCTCCTCCTCCTCCTCCACCACCACCACCTCCATCATTCCACTTTATTTCTCCTCAGCACAGGACGGGGGAGTGCGCCCACCGTGTTGCGGGTGTATGCGCGTGCGTTTGGATCACGATGATGCAAAGTGCGGCGGTCCTACCGACAGAGAGTCCAGTGAAGAGTTTACCGGAGATCCTCGGAGTGCCACTGCAACGTAAGACAGGTTTTTCTTTTTCTCTTTTTTCCCCCCTAAAACCGTCCCGGCTCTGTGCATCAGGCTGTTGGCGCGTGCAGGCTGTGCTGCAGCAGCAGGAGCAGGAGGGGGAGAAAGGTTCAGTGAAGCGGGCAGAGGATGGCTGGAGCTCCCATGCAGCTCTCAGGTGGTCACGCACAGGCCGGTGATGAGTCGTGCACAAAAAAAAAAGAAGACTAGACATGCATATTTGTCTCCTGAGCATTGATCCTGCAGATAGACAGGTCCATGCTGAGACAGTGTGAAGGGTCAGACTGTCAGACAGAAGAGGAAAACACATATTTCTGTTTTTATTGTTCAATATAATCTTTCTAAGATGACACACGTTAGTGGTCTGGTTCTGGCTGAGGCTGTGCTGCCCCCCTGTCAGGATGCCGGGCTCACTGTGGGCTGCCCGGCCAGCTGTTAATTTGTAAACGAGCCAACATGGTCAAGAGATCAGACGCAGTTGTCATCGGCCATCAGACAAATACACACTGACTTTGACTGACACTCGCCACCGAGTCACACAAACGTCTCGTGCGCTTTATTTGCCGTTTTTCTCTCTGAGGCGAGGCCCAGGCACCAAATTGTAATTTTATTTATTGTAATGTTTGAAGATAAAACCAAACATGTATCTCAGGTCCAGTGTGTGTATATTTTACCTTCAGCATCGAAGGCGAGAGATACTTGAGATATTTGCATCAGTCTCTGTCAGGATCACCACAATTTTCATGTTCTGACCTACTTATTTAAAAATTAAAAATGTACAGATGGAACGAATCTAATCATCCACCTCGCAACAATAATACACAACCAGATGTGCTAATACAGGAAGATAATTACTGGACTGTTGTTTGTAAAACACAGATCATGAAATAGTTTCTTATGAATATTTAGTGTCAGTTCTGACATTTGGCCTCCGAGTCACCAAACAAATATAAATAATATTATGGGTTTTTTTTGTCTGTTTCATTTAATCCCACGTATGTTTTATTTTTATTATAAAAAACAAAATACAGGATAAACGCGCGAGGCGATGTGAGTCATATTTCAGCTGTGTTTAACCCGGACTATAGGAAAAGGGGCTATATGTTTAAGGCTTATGCGCTTTCATTTTATAAATCGAGGCAGATTAAAAGATTGGAGAGAGATCCTGCCACTCAGCTCCGCGCGGTGCCAACGGTCATCGTGGACTTAAACCTGGATTATTCCAGGAATAAGACCGAGAATTTATTTCAACTGTTTTATATCATGGACAAAGTGCTCTGCTGACTCAGGGGTAAAGGCAGTGTGTTTACATCACATTTAATTAACACAAACCATTTGGCAATTTAAAGAAGCTGACTTTTATATATTTAAAAAAAACGTGTTAAAGTGTTGTTTCACTCTGTGTGTGTGAAATAACGCAGGTGATGAGACTGAGTGGAAAGTGGTGGCATCGGATTCCAAGATATGAATTAGACCAACTGAATACAAGAACTTTCCAACTCTCTCTCCCTCTCTCTCTTTCCCCCTCTCGCTCGTGCCCGCACACACACACACACACACACACACACACACACACACACACCGGAGCTGGACGGTGGACGCTGCGTCGCTGCCAAGGCTCGTGCTGCCTTCCTCCCTTTCAGCACCACTTGTCTCTGTCGCTCGTCCAGCTTCATCCACCACTTTATGTCCAGATACTTAAAAAAAACCTCATTAAAAACCCCAGCCGCTGATATTTTTAGATCCTCAATGATTGCTCCCCGTTTTTATAAATCATCACCTTTGCTTGAATTCAGTCAGTGGCGAGGTGAAGCAGAGCCAGTGTGTCGGTGCAGGAGTGTGCTCTCTGTTTATTCTCTTTACTTGGTAATTTGGTTTGAAGCCACATAAGGTGAATATTTTAGTGATTAAAAAAAAATCAAATTTCATCACTCATATGTTTTCATTTGCCTGTTTAGGAAAAACAGTCAGTTTTCACATGGATTTAAATTGGAATATTCAATGGCTTTATTTTTTTTGTTAAAATAGAATCCATGTATGGCAAAAAAATATTACAAAAAATATTCCACACCGATTGTGTTCTATAGGTGGACGTGCATTGTAAAAATGTGTAAACCGTTGTGTGCCTGCTGCTTCTCAGCCTCCATGCTGCATCGTCTGAGAGCTTTGTCTTACAGACTCTATGATGATCTGACGAGATTAAGCATGAGGCTTCTTCAGCTTTATCATAATGATGATTTGTTCGTGTCCGTGCGTGTGTGTGAGTGTGTGCGTGAGTGTGTGTGTGTGTGTGTGTTCCCTGGCTCCAGCTCTGGCCAGTCTTCCTCCATATTGATTTTTCATTATCGGACACCATGTGGATATTTAACTAAGAGAAGCCCCTGAAGAAAAGAGAATTTTATACGAAATAGAAAAATATATTAAAGCAAAAAATACATCCCCGGTGTTGTCGGTCTTTTGGACGAGGCCCTTCCCACAACATCAATCACTGTTTGATCCCTTTGTTTAATGTCAATCAAATGATATTTAATTATGTTAAAACACACACAAACTCCAGATTAGATGGGGGAAAAAACGTGACACTGTGCATCTCGACATTATTTTTTAAAGACGAGCTGTTGAAATGTGTCTGTTTATAGAGGATCATGAGTCAAGAAGAGATGTGAATTTTCTGAAAGGCAAACTACTTTTTAAAATAATCAGCATTTTAATAATACTCAGCAGATCATCAGTCGCTCCACGAGGGAATATACCGTGCGTTGTCTGTTAGCCTGTGCACACGTGATCTGCTGCTGCAGCTGCTTTTAACAAGCACAAAAAATGAAATTGAATCTCGCCTCGACCCGGACTTACATCCAGCAGCCGCCGCAGCTGCTCGCACACATTGTCACTACATCTCCAACGAAGACACCACGAGACAAACCGAGCTCCAGCACACAAGTATGTGTGCTTTTAGTGGAGACGCCTCAGAGATCAGCACCTTGGACAGAGACGGACGCGCTCACGCGACATAGCAGATAAATAGACTCACACTATTTTCATATTTTTATTTACAAAGAAAAAACAAAAATTCGCATACAAAGTCAATTAATTCGTATTTATTTAAAATCGACAAAGTAAACAGAAAATAAAATAAACTTCTAAAAAAAGAACTGCAGTAAAATATGTCACAGTATTTGGAAAAGATTTAAAACCAGCTCTCTCCTGTACTGTGGTCGTGTATATCAGCACAAATAGAACAATACAGGTCTTGTAACCCTCAGCGTATTTACGGAAACAACAATCATATATTTTCACATGCACGCGCACTTCAGACATCCAGTATATTGTATTATGTTTTCCCTGTGAGCTGGTTGTGAGATAGCAGGCTCTGCTGGAGCTCGCTGACTGTGACCTTGTGCTGGTGTCGTCCCTCCGCAGAGATCCCTCAGTGTGCCGGCTGTAGTCAGCACATCCTGGACAAGTTCATCCTCAAGGTGCTGGACAGACACTGGCACTCCAAGTGCCTCAAGTGCGCCGACTGCCAGACTCCACTGGCGGACAAATGCTTCTCCCGAGCAGGAGGCGTCTACTGCAAGGAGGACTTCTTCAAGTCAGTATCACACACTTTGCTGGTTTTCACTGACTGCATGGCAAAATGACTAAATTCTATAACAATATAAAATACCCTTCTTATCAGGTCACTTGTTTCTATAGATTCTGGGTTCTATTGTTTACAGTTGTGTGTCTTTGTGTTTTGGACAGCTATGTCGTGTTGTACTGAGAGTTTGACGCAGCTAAACGTGACACCGTTAAAATTGATAATCAATTGGTTAATGATATTTGGAAATTTATTACTAGGGTGAAATGAATGAACTCCCTGTGTGGCTGTTTTAACAAATTGATGCCATTATTTAACTGAATTTAAAGCTGACAGTTTTCATAATATTTCAAAATTTGCGACTGCATTTTCCATAATTCACACTTTTTTATCCTGCTGACACGACAGAAAGCAGAATTGGGCTTTCTTTCTTTCTTTCTTTCTTTCTTTCTTTCTTTCTTTCTTTCTTTCTTTCTTTCTTTCTTTGGATTGGATTTCTGAGGCATTACAGAAGAAAATTGAGTTTGACTTTTCTCCAAAACAGGATCAGCAGATCCAGGCTTTTTACTAAATCATGTTTGAAAGGTTTTAATGCTCAAACCTTGAATGGGACCTAAAGAGCTCTGGAGTCTCACTCCGAGTTAACTGTGTTAACCGGACCCTGGGGACAGCAGGGGGGCGTTCGCATGTACATGCTGTGGTGAGGGACATGCTGGGACACACATGCACATAAACAGACACACAGATTCACTGGCGCTTGCTTCCCTGTCGTGATTTGTAGGCTTCACCTTGCTCTTTTTATTTCTGTGGGTTGGTTGTGTGATTTAAAGCCTCTCCTGAGTCAGTGGTTTATTGGTCCTCCACAGGGTGTGTTTACTGTGAGCAACTCTGCTCCTGCCTCTTCCTCCTCTCCTCCTCCTCCTCTTTGACTCCCAGTGCTTCATCTGCAAACACATAAACATGCAAACACAAACACACTCATACACATACACACCTCGCACAGTGCATTGATCCTCTCAATCCATCAACCTGTGGACAGGTCTATGGTTAACAGAAATGCATTCCAGTGCTGATGCTTCCCTCCACCACAGCTGGAGGTTCTATTAATACAGACACTTTACAATAATTCTTGGCTCTCTCTTTCCCAATCAGCTTGTAAATTGGATATAAACACAGAAGAATGTCAGTCTATTCCACTGCTGTTTTGCACCAGATTTTTTAACGCAACTCTCTTTTTCATGATTTCCTGCAGGCGTTTTGGAACAAAATGTGCATCATGCCAACAGGGGATCCCGCCCACGCAGGTTGTGCGGAAGGCGCAGGACTTTGTTTATCACCTGCACTGTTTTGCCTGCATCATGTGCAGCCGACAGCTGGCCACCGGGGACGAGTTTTACCTCATGGAAGATGGGAGGCTGGTGTGCAAGGTGGACTATGAGACAGCAAAACAAAACGGTAGGTCTGGTTTATATCCCAAATATAAACCATGCAAAAAAAACAAGACTGTATTATTCAGAGTCTGACAGGTGAAAATAATTTAGAGAAATGAAAACAAAGTTGGAAATCTTTGCTCATAAAGAAACACAAGTCTAAAAAAAGTGAGATGACGTTAAAATAAATGTGTCTTGACCTCAGTTTCTACAACAGACAGCTGTAGAACACAGCAAAGGACAAGACAGATGAAGTCACATTGTGTGCACTGCAGTGAAATAGCTACTGACTGTGGATCTATGATGTTTATTGTCTGTGTGTGTGTGTGTGTGTGTGTGTGTGCTCTGTCTCGCCACATCCCTCTCTTTTGAGATTTCCACACATCTCTGATTGATTATGTAAAGTTAAGCAATGCTCCTCTTCACTGCAGCCCCAATAACTCTGTTCCCCTGGCACTGAGTAGATTTATGTCCTCTGCTGTGTGTGTGTGTGTGTGTGTGTGTGTGTGTGTGTGGAGGGGGGAGCAGATGCACAAGGACAATCATACTTTCATATATTATTATTCACTTCATTTAACACACCATATACTCAATGCAAAGGTCAAGGGTCACTGCCTGTTAAGTCACTCATACTTGTAATTGTTTTTAGCTTTTTAACATTCTGTTAATTGAATTTTCAAAGAGAAAAACGATAGCCCTTTCATTCAATAATTGCTATTAATGCTGTTCTTAGATGATTCGGAGGCAGGGACCAAGCGACCAAGGACCACCATCACTGCTAAACAGCTGGAGACCCTCAAAAGTGCCTACAAAAACTCGCCGAAGCCAGCGCGCCACGTCAGAGAGCAGCTTTCCTCGGAGACAGGTCTCGACATGAGAGTAGTGCAGGTAGAGGATTTTGTTCGTCTTCAGACAGGTGCAGGGATTCCTGAAAGATTTAAAGGATCTATTTCATACCAAAAGAAAGTTTTATATCGAACAAATGAGATCAAATGTATTTGGAGGATGATCCAGATAACTGATATGATACATTTCAAAACTGTTTCACAGATTTAACTCAGTGTGATGATGACTTTAATTGACAGAATTTTATATATTTTAAAAATTATTTCTGACCATGATAGTGTTGATGAAATCCACGGCGATGCCTTTTCATTTCATCCCTTCATAATAATTCTATTGTCTCCGTCAGGTTTGGTTCCAGAACCGAAGAGCAAAGGAAAAGCGTCTGAAGAAAGACGCAGGTCGACATCGCTGGACTCAGTTTTATAAAAGTGTCAAACGCAGCCGGGGAGGAGCGAAAGTGGAGAAGGAAAGCTCAGCTGACGACGCAGGACTCAGTGACAGTGAACTGAGCTTCAGAGGTACCTCCTATGTAGATAACTTCAACTGAGTGCATAGCCATTATTACTTAAGAGAGGGATTCCTGAAAGGGAATCGTCAGTCATGCTGTTGTTCTAATGGGATTAAGGGAGCCTACAAGCTGCTAAATGACAAGAGTGCGGCAGCAATTGAATGTGTCTTTGCAGCATTTCATTTGTTTCCCAGCGTCGCTAAATGAATGGTGTTTTTCTCTTGCAAATCCAAAATGGCATTCTCATTTCACATTCCCCTCACACCTCCCGCTGGCTGCTCGCACATCCTCCTGCCTCCGTTTGTTGCGATGATGGAGCTTATTGGAAAAGAGAGAGGGTCCTTAGTGGGATGCAAATGGCATTTTAGACATCCCTTTGTTATTTAATGTTTGCAGACCCCGTTTTGGGTAGTCATAAAAGTCCTCAGGCCACTTTTAAAAAGAAAGGCCATTTTTATGAGAAATGAAAACATGGTGACAGAAACTCTATAAAGCATGTGAGGCTTTTAGTCAATTACAGAGAAAGTGCTCTGGGGATTTGTTGTTATTGCAGCTGACCATGGGAGAAAGTCGAGAGAGATGGAAAGTAAAGTATTCCTGTGCTGCACACCTCCTTTTGTTTGTGGAAAATGTGAAACTCATCCTCTCTAATGAGCAGGAAACTGGAAAGCTCATCAAATACTTGCTTACCTGGTTCACACACTGTACCTCTGTGAACTCCACACAACACTGCTACCATCAATCTCAGTAATAAAAGCACTTAACTGTATTGAAATACAACTATATAAAGTCGTCTTGCGGTTGTCAGCACTTTTGACGTGTCAGTGTCTTAACGCCCCTCATGCTAAGTGACGGTGTCTCCTCCACAGAAGACCAGGTCCTGTCAGATCTCGGCCACACCAATGGGCTTTACGGGAGCGTCGGCGATGTGACCAACAGCGCGGTGCTGAACGGCGGCTTCTCGGTCGATGCAGCAGGTCAGCCTTACCACGACATCCGAGCAGGAAGTCCCTACGGTCTCCCCCAGTCGCCCTCCTCGATCACCTCTCTGTCCGGCCACACCCCTCTCCTCAACAACCTGAGCTTCAATATGGACAGTCTGGTGGCACAAGGGGGCGCAGGTGGGGTGGGACAGGCTCTGAGGGCCATGGCAGGGGGCCCCACCTCAGACCTCTCTACGGGCAGCAGTACAGGATACCCCGACTTCCCCACCAGCCCTGCCTCATGGCTGGACGAGATGGACCATTCCCAGTTTTGAGTGTCGAACTTTGTCGGCGATCGCTGAGGTCATATAACAAACCAGACATTTCTTTCTATCACCCTCCAAGACTGGTATGTTTTGTGACGCTGGGTGAAGAGCTGAAGGAAGAGAAGTGTGACTCTCAGACTCTCCGCCGCCAGTGGTAAACAGCCGGGGACAAAATGTGTAGCCCAGAAAAAAAGCAGTGAACGACACCACCGCACCATTGAATGTTTAGTCTCAACGCTGTATCACACAACTTTAGTCATCACCTGACTTTATTTTGTTCCTTCACTCTCTGAAAACGAGAATGGATTTTCCGATCCGCTGTTGGATTACGCTCACAGGGGAGGTTAACGTTGTCACGTGCCCCAAAACGACTCACTCGCGTGTCACAGCTACAACATCAGGGCTAAATCTAGATCCAAGTCCCGATGAGACCCAGGAGGCACCTGCATGCTTCTGATTCATGAGTAGAAATGAGTAGGACTGCTGTCTGGCCATATCAGAGCCTTTACATTGGCAATGCACTTTATTCTCCTCTTCTTCTTCTACACGTGGACAGAAAAGCGGGAGAGGGGGGGAAAAGAGGGAAGGGGGAGATATATGCACAAGGCAAAAACACAGTGTTTCATTGGGAGAGAAATTTACAAGAACAGTGGCACAAGTGTGAATTTTGAACCATGCTGATGTTTTTTTTAATGTATCGCTGACTTGTTAGGAAGTCGATGGTCCGTCCGTTTGTCCAGCCATCCTCCATCTGTCCATAGAAGCTGTTGTCACTGTTTGCAACACAGCAGGTCTCTCTTCTATATTTATAGGTGCTTGACTCGTTCTCGTCTGTGTAAAAGCTTGTCTGAGCGCGGATGTCTGTCAGTATTAAATTACCTTGTTTTCAGACTCACCAGGAATCGAAGCTTGCGTGTTGGAAGGCGGTCAAGTCATTTAGTGGTTGGAGAAAGTTTAGTAATATATCACACATCTAAATGGTTCACTTTGTATTTTGAACGCACAGATGTGTAGCGAGGAGATACATGTTTATAAGAGGTGCGGAATTCATTGACAATAATATTGAACAAAACATCTATTTGACGTTCGAAACACCAACAAGTATTAGCCGGAACTCTGATTAAAAAAACAATCTTAGCGTTAGCTCTTCTGTTTTATCAATCTGACCCAGGCGTCTCCTGCTAATCTACTCAGTCCAGCAGAGCTTTAGCTTTGCCCGGTATAAACCTACTTACTGACCCCAGATGTGTTGTCAGCCTGTTGTCTTCTCCCACTGTCTGGTCTCCATGTCAGAGGGATTACCACAGAGACACCTCCACCCCCACGCAGCGCTGACGCGCCACTGTCTCATCACTGATGCCGTGTGTGCAGAGCTGATATACTTCTTACACCTCGGGCCACGTCAGCTGCATCGAAAAGTCCCACGGAAACAGAGGACAAAAAAAAAAAAAAATCGCATCTCTTGAGATGCGATTTTTCTTTGAGCTGTAAGTGGGAACAGTTTGATCTGACCTGTTGACCACGTCGAAACCAGTGTCAGTATTTGAATTTAGGGAGAAGGTTTGCTGAAACCAGAATCTTTTCTTCACACTCTCTCTCTCTCTCTCTTTCTCTGTCTCTCTCTATTGAAATCAAACTATTTGATCGCCTCTGACCCCGAATATGTCCTTTTTCTACCTGAAAGCCAATCAGCAAACAAAGCAGCATCGTCAAGATAACAGTGAAACCTGTGGATTAGTGCCCAGCAATTTACAGTGTAACTATTGAATAAATGCGTGGTATCAATGAAAGACTCATATAAACTGTGTTAATTAGTACAGGGAAGTCAGGATGGAAGATTCATTTGAGTTTAAGATGAACATATTACATTAATTGTCAAAGTTAATGACTCGTTACAAATAACTGGCTTCTTCTTTTAAATAATTGCAGAGTACAGTGATTTTATTATTTGATAACAGAGTCGAACAAATTAGAAAGCAGTATTTGACGTTGGTTATGGTATCAGTTACTTTATTATTTATGTTTAAAATAATGGGAAATAACAGTGTAAAAGTAGGAAGTGCAGTGTTCGTTACTGTTGTTGCTGGGATCAAAATATTTTTGTTCCTCATGACTGAGCTGTCATAAAATATCATACAAGCTAAACCCGTTGATCTTATGTACTCTACAATTATTTAATAAATCCCAGGAAAATGAAAAAATACTCATGATATGATTCACTTCTCCATCCCCCTGACATTAAATATTCAGTAAGTGTTTCATTGGTACCTCCATATGAACAAAATATTTACAGTGCAAATTCCAGGCCGTATTTGATAGTGCTGAAAAATCCTGTACAAACACATTGCCACGACAGTTTTGTTAAGTCTGTGTTGCCTCAGAGGTTTGCATCTTAATTGTTGTAAATTTTGTACAGTTTGAAAACAACGTGTTGATCGTCTTGTTTCATGAGCGCTATTTATTATTATTATTATTGCCATGTGTCTTTGAAAAAGATGTAAAAGAGAGCACTGAAATTATTCATTTATGCCTTCTGTGTAATGGTATGAACTGTGTACAGTCAAATCTATATGAGGAAAATAAAGCTGAATTGTCTTTGGGTTACCCACGGGTGCTTGAACTCTTTAATATACAAGGCCTGCAGTGATGAATGGGTGAGTTAAGATTTTCAGCTGAACTTTATTTCCAATATATCAAAAGAAAAATATCTGCTTTAGGTGTTTTTATTATTTTGCCTTATCGAAACGCTCTTAGAGCGAGTTAACCCGCAAATTCATTTACCCATTGAGAGCATTTACCACACACTTAGGCCTCTATTCAATTGTGGAGATCCATTTAGTACCACCAACAGACAGTGGTCAGTCAGTTAACAGTGATTGATGCTGCTTTCCTCTCTCGCTCTGGGGTGCGGGTGACAAGAAAGATGCATGGAGAGTGAAAGAAAGAGAGAAAGAGAAAGGAGAGAGAGGGGGGGAATAAAAAGAGGAGAAACAGATGCGCTGCTGGCTGTTTCTCTGATCCTCTCAGTGCCAAAGAGACACAGCAGCAGATTGCACAGCTGCACGGTCCAGTCAATCCTTAATCTTTGTGCTGTTAACTAATTGTGGAGAGCTCAGTGAAACATGGGCAGATACGCTTTGTGGTCAGGCAAAGAGGGAATATGGCCCACATTATGCTTGTATGTCAATATGTCAAGCTAGTGATGCAGCGCTATAGGCAGGAATTTTAACCCCTGATATGATGAGGAATGATAAACACACACACACAAAACACAAAACACACACACACACACACACACACACACACACACACACACACACAAAATATTTTGGACAATGTTGGCTGTTTAAAAAAAAACAAAACACAATTATTTATACATCTTACTAATCATTATCTTTATAGTTATTATTTTATTTTTGTTTTGTTTCAAAAGATAACATAATATTGTGGCAATATGCTGATGCTAATTTTAAGCAGATTCACCATCTTACTTAAAGCGATCCTGCTATTGTTTGCTAATTTCCTCTAAAGATAATGATATCCTTAAAAGAATAACTAGCACAAATCAAACTTAACCACTAACAAAGTGGTGGCATAGGAGTCAAGGCACAGATGTGTCCATGATGTCCATGTGTCCACATGTGGGCTGCATGGATCCAGAGTCCTCTGCTGCATCTCATTGTTCATCTCATCTCCTTTCATTTCCTGCCACCTCTACTATTGGCTCTCCAATAAGAGTACCCCAAAAAAGTTCACAAAACCCACCACATGCTTTTGTAGAATGTAAATTTTTGCTAATGCAATTATATCACCTGTGTGCGTGTGTATTTTTGGTTGCTCTAAACCTAAAAACACTAAAACCTCATAGGTTTGTGTGGATTTATTACCTTTAACCGTGGTGTTGGCTAAGTATGTATAGAATTATAATGAAATTACACCACGGTGTACATCTGTATGAAACTAATTGGTATGCGGCAACGTACAGCATTTGTCTGAGAGCAGGCCAACCTAACCCAAACTTAAGTGTTATCGATTCCTTTGTGTTTTAGCCATTCCTGTTGCATTATAAAAACAAAAAGGAAAGCGTCAGCCTGGTCGGAGTTAGCACGTTTGCATAAAACGCCACAAATTGAGCTGATTTTTATTTAAGCATTGATTGGCCAGGCTATGGGCATTAATGGATAGGCTCTAATAGTAGTGCCTTACAAAGATAAAGAGCCGCACAGACAGTTAGGATAATTTACACGCCACTTACAGCACTAGTATACAAATAAATCTGTGGAAACTCCACCACTGTTGCTTTTGCGAAGATGACAAACACAAGCACAAATGCCATTATCATTGATCGCAGGGCTTTTATTACAAACTTCCTGAAGGAAACAGTTTTTTTTTTCATCTCAAGCTAAAGGGGGATAAATTAACATGCAAAACAGACGGGATTTGTTTTGTCCTGAAAGTCAGTCTTGCAGCATCAGGACAGGGCATTTTTCTCCCCAAACGACTCCATCCTGCCTGCAGTGAACAATGATCGGCCGCATGACGGAGTGAGCCTTTAACAGAGCCGGAGTCAAACCCAGGCCTCTCAATGACAACCTCAAGGTTATGAGCTCAATGCAGGTTTCATGTGAAACTCGGGCTTTTCCACTCAACAGTCATCCTTCCTGCACCGATCAGATACAGGACAGGTAACCACAGGAGGGTTTGTGACCCTAGCAATAACTGAAGTAAATAGTGTTTTTTAATTAATGGATTTTTTGTTTATTTCTTGTTATCTGTTTATTTATATTTTGTTTATCTTGTTGCACATGTGGTGTTGAAGGTAATACTGTGAAACTGACAAAAAAGTGTTATTATATATTTTGTTATATATTTTGTCCACTAAAATATACGTCACATGTTGCGGTCTCAGCATGCTTTGTAGTCACATACACATGTGTGTATAGCGACCAGCGCTCTTACCGGCAGGCCGCAGTTCCGGTTTGTGACCAGGGTGTGGATGCTAACCATGCTAACGGTGCTAACCGTGGAGATTACGTGACAGGAGGAAACTCGCGGACGGAAATAGAGAGTTTAATTCTGCATGGAAAGACTCGTTTGTGATGTGGCGAGAAACTAGCAAGCAACAAATAGATATTAAAATGGCAACAGACGTCACCATTTAGCAACTGAAGACATCAGTTCATGTCCAGCGTCTTCAGTCGCCTGTGTGGAGTCAAGTGACACCAACGATATTCAGCAGACAGGTGTGTGAACTCTAATGGGCCGTGTGCTCTCTGAAGTGAACTCTCTCATAATTAAATACAAACCGTTTTTTTAAAACATTAAAATAGCAGCTGTGTTATTGTGTCTTTAAAAGTGGCGTGCTTTTGGTTTGTTTACATGTTTTTGTTTATATTTCACATGCCAGTGTGTTTTTCTCCACTTTAAAGGGGTTTGGTGTTTCCCTTTTTTTTCAACAACAAAATAGTTTTGTGTATATTTTGTACAGTTATGTTAAAGACTTTAAAATCAGCACTATCAAATATTTTACTGCTCCATACACATTTGGCAGAAGAGGAGACAAATGGCTCGTTTGCTAATAATGGTTGCCGACACCTGCTGGACAGAAACCACGACAAATACTGTACTGATGACAATAATATAATATGTTTGCTTTAATAAAGCTTTTGGTCTCTGCTGTATTTCACTATTGGCTTTAGTGCATGGGCATGATGCAGATAGTTGTGCAGCGATCTGAGATCTCTGGCAATTTGTTGAAGATGTGCACACACATCCAGAAATACCTCACAGGTGCAGAGCAGCAAACATGGACATTAAAAAACAACAGAGTACTCCCTCTGGTGTCTCAGTGAATACATTAACGAGCTTATTAGTATCAGTGTTCTTACTCCAATCCTTTTTGATTGTAGGATATGCCATGTTACATGGAGCACAAGAAACATGGTTAATTACATTACAGTATAATTACAGTATAGTTTCGAATCATTTGTCTGCAACTGTGTCCCGGTTGAGTACAGGTTGAGTTACTACTGTTGTTGTGAATGGAAACAAGTTTGTTTCTGCCTTTTTTTTTACTTTTTTGCTTTGTCAGTTTAATGAAATATAGTGTATAAACATTTGTCAACATGTGATTCTAGGTCAAATGAGGCCAGTGACTGGGACCAATGGAAGGTAGGAGCCGCATTGTATTTTTCTTTCAAAACATAGTGCAGTGAATGTATGAAGAAAATGAAAGCACTCAAGCAAAGTACTGCTCCATCAAAACTATACCTGCGTTTACTGCTTGAGTAAATGTATTTTATTACTTTTCACCCACTAAATATTGAAATATACAGAACCAATGAATCCTGTTTGGCCTGAGAGTGTGTGTGTGTCTGCGGTTTGGAGATCGAGGGAGCTGCAGTGTCAAAAGTGAAAAGCTCAGAGGAAAATTGAAGCCCCATAATGGAAGCATAATGGGCTTAGTGTCAGAGTCTTGCAGACGAGCGGGGGGGTGGAGCATGACTGCCGTCACCCTCTCTTACCTCAAGCCAGTATAACGGGGTTTAGGAAGCAACGAGGAGACAAAAACAGGCCCCAAACAGGCTTTAGAGATACACCAACAGCCTAATGGCTGGATGTGAAAGGAATTCATAACAATGAGATGATCGCTGGTTGTCTCTTTGTGGGATTGTAGTGCATCACGTCTCAGGACTCAGGATGAATACCCAAAAGGTTCCTCCACAACTCATTTTGAGTTCCTCCTCAACATAAATGAGGTGAGAGGCAAAACCATAGAGCAAAGCTCTGTAGCTGAAGTTTACCGTGGATGATGATACTTGTGTGGAGGAAGAGTATAGATGCAGATGTTAGACATTGTGTGGAGAGATTTTAATTCACCTCATGTATTGCACAGCTCACTTGCATCTCAATTCGCTACGAGTACTGTACACCAGCTGTCAAGAGAGAAATTGAATTTGAAGTGGTGCCCCTCGTGATGACTACCAATGCCGAGTAGACCATCTACTGCTGTCATTGATCCAGGAGTGAGTGAGTGAGTGAATGACAGGCTGCAACCAGACATGTTGAGATGGTTATCTAACGCCTTGTGTCAAAGCAGATTTCCAGGGTTTTAAGTAAAATGCTGGGGTGTTAGGCGTGTTAGAGGGTAAAGGATTAAGCTTTGTCCCCACTGTGGTGTACAAAACGTGCATTTGCATCTTCATGATGCTGTAGTTAAGAACCAGGATCCAGATTAAGTGTTTTCTCATCTGGCGGAGTGTGCGGGAGCTGAGGCAGACAATGTGCTGATGTGAGGAGCTTGTTCGGAGAACATCCAGCTCGCTCCTATATGACATAACAGGTCGGAGACTGGCTTAAGAATGTTGTATTTACAGTACCTTGTGCAGACAATGAACATTATAATCTAATACTTAATTGTAATATCAGACATGAACGCACATTTATTTTCTATTACCCTGTCTGTTTTAAGTGCATCATATCAATGTTTTTGACCTTATTTAGTTGATGATAGAACTGTCAGTCATCACTCTGACACTGTCTGTACGGCAGTATACAACTATTTTAGGTATATTTCCCCTCACACTGCATCACTAGCTTGGCATATTGACATGATATCTCTTGATGTGCTTGTAATAATGCCAGCAGCCCTGTCAGGGATGCCCGTGTGAAGTTATCAGTGAAATCCAAATTGGTTTTTGGTTCAGAGATGTCTCACTGGAACATATAATGTACCACTTGTCACAGGTCAGTTTTTAAGCATGATGTGACTGTCGCCTGGTGACTACTGTATCTGAGCAGGGAAGCTGGCGGAAACTGATGTTTTGAATACTTTAATGATCATATATTTCACAGGATCAAAGCATTCCTTAAAACACAACACAACTGAATAATGAATAGACCTGCATGATGGTTCAGTGTTGACACAGGCTAATGGCCCTCGCTGGTTGTCGGACATGCACAGTAGGATTGGGTGATATGTAGAAAACCTTTGTCACAATATCCATTATTTTATAGGTTATCATGAAGAAATGTCTACTGTTTATGGATAAAGCAAGTGGATAGGAATGTCCTTTTTTGGTTCATCCTGTGACCTAAATGTCTGATAAAACTAGATGCTCACTGATTTGTGATAAAGCCTGTATTGGTCTCGTACAACAAGAGATAATTCAAGTTATAGGTACATCACTAAAACAATGCCTCTACCAGCTGACAGAGTCTTATTGTCTCACAGCGATCATCATATCACTCAACCATACTGGGCAAATGAAGTCAATATATTTTATTTTAGTGCTGAAAATATACATGAGGGATATTTCTTCTGTTCTTAATGGGAGAGAGCTAATGTGTCTTATCAAATGGGAGGGCTAGTGTTTACACTCTTAGGTCCATGACGCTAAGGCAATAAATCAAACTCAACAAAGGTACTTAAAGATAAAATCAAATAAAACTTCAGCAATCCAGGTCAACTAACAGCTGGGTTTGAACAGAGTCTCTTCAGGAATGAAAGAGGTATGGTGAAACGGCTGAGCGAATGGGTGGATGTAGGATCAGACTAGGACACAAGTCATGGCTGGGTAGAGGTGGTCTAGCCTTTGGGAGCAGTGTACTGGCGAAGGAGAGAGGAGATGGCGCTGGAATCAGTGACCTCCTCAGGGAGAGAGCCCTCCACGTCCTTGATGGATGGGTCGGCTCCAGCATTCAGCAGAAGCTCCACGATTTCGGCAAACTCACATGCAGATGCTATGACAGGGCAGACACAGATATCATAACATCAATAGAGAGAAATGTTTCTGGAAAAATGGCTAACATTTTGCTTTTGTTGTGGCTCTACGGACAATGACCGTCTGTTATTTAGTTGTGTACCAGGTGCCTTTCTTCTACATACTGTTGTTTAATACACTACGTACAGAGTTGCAGTCAATTAAAAGCCCATTTGCAGGTCCAGGCCTGACACAGGCCTGGACCTTAGATTCTGCTCAAACACTTTGTGCCCTGTGAAAAAGGGTCTTCTCTCTCTGTATAGGGGAGACATGCATTTTCTTAACCCACTTAACAGGATCCTGCCTTCCCAGTGCACCTCTCATCCCTCTGGCACCAAACAACCATCCTCCCTCTCTCCTTCTCTCGCTCTTCTCTGTTGGTGTCACTCGCTCACTCCCTTTAAAGTGCAGACTGTGCTGCGGCATGATCGCTGATGTCAGCAGCCGCGGTGATTGACAGTCAGGCCTTTTAACCTCCAGTCCAGAGGTGGCTGGCAGGCTGTGTGGCGGGAGTGTGCGCACATGGGATAATAATTATACATTGGAACGCGTGCGTGTACAAGCAGGTGTGTGTCCGTGTCCGAGACTCAAACACTACAAGAATCACTTATCTTTCGGCCAAATCAGACTAACAAAGCTTGGCTTATTTTTCCAGCCACGCTTGCAGCCCTCCTCTTTTTGATCGAAACAGTGTTTTATTTAGCCGGCGGTGAGTGTGCTCGTGGCGGCATGTGTCTCGCCTGGGCCTTGAGCTGTAAAAAGTGGCTGGCCCTCAAGGGAGCCGTAGAGGAGGAGAACAATTTATGGTGAGCAGTAAACCCTCAATTAATCACTTGCCAGCTACTGTGGCCCTGTGCAAAGAGAGGTGGGAATGAATTTTCATTCTCTGCTATTTGTCTCTTGGAGTTCATCGCTTATGTTTATTAGTCATCTTTTTATGCCCTATCCTCGGGGCTTCCTCTGCTGAGTGTGTGTGAATCTCTGGTGGTTGACGCACCATACCAACTCCAATGCCACCAAGCTGTGGGACAGATGGTGCAGCTACACCATCCACACACACACACACACACACACACACACACACACAAATAGGCTCAGAGGACAGGGGAACCGCCCCTCAGGGACATGTGTGTTGGGGTATGAGAGGGTCAGGGGAGTCTGAGGACCACCGCTGATTTCCTCTGGGAGGCTGAGCGATTATTACACACACACACACACACACACACACACACACACACACACAGAACAAAACCAGACAGGTATCCACAGAAAAGACAGGAAATGGGTTAAAACTAACTAGCAAGTAAAGACGAGGGATTGTAGAGTGGGAGGAACAGGATGTAAAAAGGACAAACTCGAGAGACATGCAGGCAAAGAGTGACTTGTTTTAAAAAACAAATTCCTGCCTTTTTGAACATGAGTGTATATAGCATTTTGGACTGTAGAGATTAATAACAGAGGCCTCCTTACCATAATGTAGCGCTGTTTGTCCTTCATTGTCCTGTAAAAGTTGAAAAACAAGCTGTTAATCCTAACGGCATGCAACTGGGGAAGAATAAAATATGAGAATAAAATTTCAAGAACAGTATTAAGAATAAAAATGCGTATCACAAGTGCTTCGTGTGGGTAAAAATTGGAAAATTACTATTAGACAAGTCAACAGGAAAACCTTCCAGGTGCTAGAATACCTCCTATGTGTTTGCTGTGGATAAAGAACACCATGTTTTCATTGCACTGAATGGCTCATGAGAAGAAGTATTGATTTGAGAAACATGTGACCTGCAAAACAAACCTTTCTTGCAGAGGACTATGTAGCTGTCATGCCAGGATTTGCCTATTTAATGGCCCCGAGGCAAAAATTAGCTTTTTGCTCCTTATGAGGTTTTGTTTGTGGGTCGGACAAAACACTGTCATATATATCAGTTGTCAGTTTTGTCTCTTCCTGAGATTTGTGTAAAATAAGAGAAAATTAAATGTGTATGTATGTGTGTGTGTGTGTTTGTGTGTGTGTGTGTATATGTATGTATGTATGTACTGTAGGTATGTAAGTATTATGAATGTGTGTGTGTGTATATATATGTATGTGCGTGTGTATATATATATATGTGTGTGTGTGTGTATACGCACACACATATATATCTGTGACTCACACACAACACAACAGCACAGGGACAATGAAGAGAAGATCCAGTGTCAAAGGGGAGACAAATAAAAACTGTGTGTGTGTCTCCATGTGTCGATTTGGGTGTTTATCGTTTGAACCATAATAATGATGCTTGGGGTCAATGTGTCAATGATGAAGATATAATTCATGTAAGAACTGTTGGACCGGGGATGTGCGTGTGCGTGCGTGCGTGTGTGTGTAATATAAGACACAATATATGACAGCCATCATCATCTGGACATCCACAGTTAATTAGTGCTCAGGCCTGCCTTTGCACATCATAATGTTGATAAATGGTCAAACTGTTGCCCCCTTTATAAAAACAAGTGCAGTGGCTAGTGGCTCAGTCTAGTACAATGGTTTTGGATGTTCTGAGGCAGAATAAGAGCCAGCAGCCACAGTGACATTTGCTTTAAAGCTGTAAAATGAGATGCAACTGAATTACTAAAACTGTTAAGGTGAAATGAATCATCAGTCTTTTCCACCTTAGCGCTTTGAACATTCCATCCTCCTGTGCACCTTTCTGTCTTGGTTCCTTTCTTGTCCTTTCTTTATTTTCTATCAACCCTTCCTCTTCTGACCTCCAGACAATACCTTCCTTGTCTTTTTTTATCACCTCACTCAAAGTCATCTCTCTCTTTCACCATTCACTCCTCTCTTTCCTCTGCTCTCTCCTTCCTTTCATCGAATTCACCTTTCCCCCTCTTTTCTGTTTAGACTCCTATACAATCTTGATCCGTTCCCTTTTTCAAGTAATCCTTTTCCCCTTACCTACTTCATCTGCTACCTGTCTTCCCTCTCTGGCGGGGTCTACTGTAGAGTGATCCTTTTGTTCTCACTCTCTCTTTTTCTCTCTCTCTCTCTCTCAGGGGCAGCACTTTAGGGACCTTCTGATTGGATTAGAGCTTGCTATTCCCTGTGGGTGGATCACAGAGCAACGATGCAAATGGCCATCAGCGTCGAAACATACCATAGTTTACTCGAAACATCAATGCTGACTGTT
Source organism: Trinectes maculatus (assembly GCA_016785345.1). NCBI lineage: Eukaryota > Metazoa > Chordata > Actinopteri > Pleuronectiformes > Achiridae > Trinectes > Trinectes maculatus. The sequence goes on along the minus strand of JAFBJQ010040605.1, from coordinate 69,422 downwards.
CTGTTAGTTGAATTGTATGATGAACTATGAACCATGGCGCTTGCTGTCATAGCAATGTTTAGTCTAGAGAAGAGTGAAAGTGTGTAGAAACTGAAACTATTTCCGCATCCAGACATTTTTAAAAAATAAAAACCAGATGGGGGGGATAGACTTGGCACAAAGTGTCATCAGGGGCCAAGCGAAAGACCCAGATACACATAAATGCATACAGTAATAATTAAAGTGTAAGGGTTTAAGCCCTAATCTGCAGCAAGCAGTAATCTGCAACATGCAGGCAACACACACCCACACTCACACAAAAGCAAGAGTGAGTGACTGATAAAACACAAGGAATGGAGATGGTTCCATGGATCCTAGACCTGAAAGTATTAATTCGTCCACAAAAGCATGCATTAACTGCAGCATTAACTGAAGCAGAAGTAAAGGAAAAAAACAGAGATATAGTGTTGCAGTCTGAATGCAGGCATATTTGTGAGGAAGTATGTTTAGCATTGTAGCAGGGGATGTGTGCAGCCTACATGCTTCTTGGATGTTCGTGTGAGGGGTCAGCGGCCTGTCCTCTCGGCGTTCCCTAATGCCCCACGATCCAGGACGGAGGCTTGATGGAATCACAGGAAATTGGATTGTCTTCCATTTGCTTTGGAAGCAGCCTGGAGGAGACCCCACCCCACCACCACCCCATCACCCACAATACCTGCAGTTAGCAACCGTAGCACCCCCCTCCCCCGCCCACACACACACACACTCTGTGCACCCCTGTTTCCATCCCATTACTGTAGGCATGTCACACCGAAACCCCTGCTTTTACATGTCATCCAAAGTTTCCCCTTGCGGTGCAGAAACGCAGGGCTGGATGTCAGCAGAGTGCTCAATAACGCAGCTGCTTGCACAATACCAGCAGCGAGATCCAGCATAGTGTAGTGTATCACCCTAATGGGGTGGAGCAATATGCTTAGGAGCAGCATGGATAGGGATTGATCTTTTAGTACTATTGCAGTTTTGCTGAATTTAAGTCACACCGATCTATCATTTCTAACACACAAATGATGTGAAGCAAGATGGATGAAAGAGAATGAGAGCGAATCAATGATCTATATGAGAGCTACGGCAAACAGTCTTATTTTTTTAGCTTTGTGCCCAAGCCTGTCAGAATAATACTGTAGCAGGAGCAAAATTAGGCTAAAGACAGAGGGGGGTGGGGGCAGAGTCCAAATGACTATGTGTATGTATTTATGTAAAAATATAGATTGCAGATTGAATAAAAGCAGAACGGCCGTCTTACTCAGATTATTTGAAAATGAGTCAGCTCAAAGTCAGACTACGGCCGAGCAGGAAAAAAAGACGGACATTGTCTGTAGCTCTGTTTATCTCTCCAAAGAGAATGAAACAGATCTATTAATTTCAGGAAAGTGGTTTAACTTGTTTTGTCCGTCGGCCTTCACAGATCTCAGACAATGGGGCAAGGATGCTTCAAATGTTTAACTCGATCTGTTTATACCAGGATTAGGAGGCAGCATCAAGGACATATCAGCGGTGGAACCCAAACTCAGTCAGGGATACAAATAAGACACAGAAGTCTCCTAAGTCTGCATTCGCTCTAAATAATGTTTAAGTCTCTCTGCGTGTCCTTCTGCTCGACTGTGCCCGAGCCACAGAGGGGATTGTGGGTAGAGGTCTCTCACATCCACCATTAACTGTGCAGTCTGCAGATGAGAGCACAGTGTATGTGTGTGTGCGTGTTAGTGTTTGTGTGTAGTGACTCGTAAAAGCTTTTATGTTTTCATACCATGCCAGCAAGACTCAGTATATAGTGGGTGAAGTAAAGGCCACTGTGAAGATTTAATTTCCTTCATTCCCTCAGACTCTCTTCCTCATATCTATAAATAAGAATGGTTAATTTACAATTAGTAAATCATCCCAAAAAAACAGGACACAAACAAAACCTTAGTGAAGATGATTGGCAGTCATCGTGACAAAAACGAGTATCATCAGAGATGGATTATTTGAAAAAGGTAAAAGAAACAAACAATGTTTTTCTAAATTACCAACCACTATCTATCCTACACTGCAGTTCCTCCAATGACTACTGAGAACACTGGTGATACTGAAGCTTCTGTCGTATAAAGATGTGATTTGCTAAATAAAATGACTTGCATCAGTGACATGTCATTAAAAACATGCATGCTTTCTCTCAATCCATCGCTCACTTTCTACTACTTTACCTCTCTATTTCTCAGACATCTCTCTTTTTATGTGTCATCTTTCTGTGTCTCAATAAACTTTCTTTTGGGTTTTCTTCCTCTCTTTGGTCTTTCTTCTCCGCCTTCCCCTTTTCTCCCCCCTCTGCTGCCCATGACAGCAACATTAAACAAGTGGGGAAAAATGGACAAGCAATTATGATTTATGATCAATGCATGCAGCGGCTGCTGACTTTTATAATGACAGTGGTCGGGGGAGGGAGAGAGAGAGGGGGAGAGTGAGAGAGAGGGGGTGTGTATATTTATCAGTCTCAAGGGTGTGTGTTGGGAAGTTGAGGGGTGAATCGATAGACGACTGGGATCATTGGGATGCAGATTCAAGCAGATAGCATTATGATGAGCAGGTGCCATCAATCAGAAACCAGCGCACAGATTTGAGCAAGAGGGAGGAGAGCAAGACCTTCCTTCACCAGGTCGCACATCTGTAACCAAAGCAGCTACCATGGCACCTACACCATAAACCAAACCTCCTTCACAAGTTTAAATCTCCAAACACTCTAGGTCTTTGACTTTTACATCTCATATTATCCAGAGCATACATTTTACTCTTGAACACTTTTAAAAACAGACTGGAAAAACTGATTTTTTCCTTGCAATTCAATTTAGAGAGACTCCTTAGTCTGCTTTATTTATATTTATTACAGCTTGATATGGTGATAATATAATTTTGACAACAAAAAAAGCATAATAAATGTCCACTGTGATGTATTACCATCTTCAAGCAGTCCCTAATTAATTATGTGGAGCACAAAAATTACAGTGCGTCACATTGCAAACCATTCATTACAATTTTAGTGGGCTTTTCAGTTTAGGTGCACAGGCTTTGGAAAAATGGGCCCATATTTCTTGGAAATCCATGCACAAATGTTGCATTCAGGAGCGGCCTGCAGTTTTAAATTGCCACTTTCTGGAATGTGGAATCAACAAAGGACCAAAGTTACTGGTCCTGAAAATATCTTAGAAATAATGTAACATATTCATTAAATTGAATACTATACTGACTTCCAGAGAAATGAGTGGCAGGTTTGATATGAAGTAAAAACATTAGTAATGTAGACATGGAATTGATGCAATTGAAATCTATTGACACACAAACATGACAAAGTGCTTTGTTTGTGAGGGTGTGTTTGTGTTGTAGACGTACAGCGTACCTTTCTCCTATGTTTGTTGTGTATGGACCTGTCTGTGTTTACCATCCAGTGTATGTATATACGTATGCGTGTGTGTGTGTGTGCGCGTGCGAGTGCACTTTGGGGAGGCCACCAACCATTGTTAAAAGGATCTAGAGCCTGGGGCCAGCACTAATTGAATCTGGGTCTCCTCCGTGAGCAGAGAGAGGTAACCTTGCCACTCAGCATGTAAGCACTGCCACCCACAGTTAAATTAGTCTGACGCCAAACTCACTGTTCCTCACACCAGCCAGTAGTGTCCTTCAGATGGGAGGGTAATCCCCCTTTCCCCACATGCCACTAGCTCCCATCAGGAGCCACATGGTTTGAGGTGAATCCTTGAATGAAACAGCATAGTACAGTTTAGTTTATACCCATCTAAGACAACGCTATAGGTTTGGGTCCAAGAGTAGCAAGAGTGTCTAAGGCAATGCTCAATGTCAGTGTAAAACTCACTTTGAAAGGCTGAATATACCTTTACCCACAAGATTGCGATTTTCTTGACATTCTGTCGCACCGGCCAAAAGAAGTCTCACATTTTTCTCTCTCAGCCTCCATTTTTCTCCAAATCACCATCCCTTTCCCTGATGCCCTGTTCATTCCCTACTCATCGTCTTTCCTTCCACACTTCCTTCCCCTCCCCATGTCGCCAATCTTGCTTGTTCCCGTGGGACACCTTAGCCTCCATTAAGGCCATCAGAGAGGAGGATAAGGTTTAGGCTGAGTATGAACATCACCAGAGGCCCTTGCTGTCCTCCCACGGCTCATCGATGATGTTTAAAAAGAAATATATGAAATAAATAAATACATAAAAGAGCGTAATATGAAAATCAATGGCCAGGCAGCAGGGGCTGCAGCTGAGGCATTTGGAGTGAGGGACTCATAAAGCTGAGTACTGCGGGAGACTGATGGAAGGCAGAACACTTACTTTGTTTATTCTCTCTCCTCACCCCTGTCCCCTCCCCTCGCTGTCTGTATCCAGCTCTCACTCTCTTATTCTCTCCCCACCCCCTTCTGTCTGAAACAGTCGAGGACAGCTTTAATGCTCCTGACAATTTATGTGGACGGTTAAGAACGATGGAAATCAAATAGTTGAGTGTAGGCAAGGCCCAGTGAGTGGCCAATAAGAAAGAAACAACAGCTGATGATGGCAAAGAGGACTGTTACCTGCTGGAATGGCTCTTTAGCCTGCACTATTACTGTCAGGTTGCTGGCTCTTTTTGAGTGCTCATATTATGGATTCATAACTGTATCTGTGTCCGATAGGCCCTTTTAACACAGCACGGCAACAGCTTTCATTTCATCGCGTCTGGCTAATGTGCAGCAGGTACTAAATATGAATCCTATAAGAAGAACTTACAGTGTGGCTTATAAAATGTCTGTATAAAAGTGCTGTGTGTGTGTGGGGTGGGCTGTTGTGGATGTTATATGCACGTATATCCTTTACCAAGTTGTCTTCGGATAAGAACTGAAATGAAGAGTTGATTCCTATAAGAAACTTATTTGGAAACTCTTGTTACAGTTGATGACTCATGGGTCAAATGTTTGCTTGTTCCAGCCTCTAAGTGAGAGAACCTGCTGCTTTTCTTTGTTTTATGTCTTGTCTCTTACCTTTGTAAATTGATTGTCAAAGCTTAAACAGAAAAAAAAAGCTACTAGGGGTTGCCAAATTGATATTTATTACTGTCTATAGTGTATGCTGGCCCATCATGCAACTTTACCAGTGTCCATCTAATGCCTTTGTGTACTACATTAGTCCCTTCTTCTTTCCTCATTCACCATTTCATTCTTAGAGTTTACAATGTATTCGTCTGTTTCACCTTTTTCTTCCTACAGACCCCTATATATTCTGGGGATAGTTTGGTACAACCTCACCCACACACACATACACAATTATGACAAATCTTTCTGAATATTTGTTATGACTCGTCTGACTGAGCCATTAGTTATAGGAGGCATTGCTGGGAAAGGGGAGGGATACAAACGTGTAATAATGCCTCCACCATAGAATTTCAATCAGCCACCATGCAGGTTGTTTGTGTGTGTGTGTGTGTGTGTGTGTGTGTGCGCTCGCGTGTGTGTGTGTGCGCGCACGTGTGTGTGCATGTGGTAGTTGACACCACAGTAGAGGACGCAGATGAGAGGGTTCACTGTGCTTTGTTTGCTACAACAGCAGGCCAATCCTTACTGCATAAAGCCTGAAAGTGCCCATAGCTGCATATTATCCACACAAAAGTTTTGAATATTATGTGATTGAATTTCAAAATGATGGATGGATGGATGGATGGATAGATGGATAGATAACAATGACATACCTGCAACTAGCTAATATCAGCAGATATATCAGCCCAGCAGATTTGACTGAAAATATACTTTTTATATCTTTTTATTGTACTTATTTTCCACATTCATCAGGGACATGTGACTGTTTCAGTTTCGAATGTAGCAATGAATTCACTCCATTACACACTTGTGTGTTGCTACCACACAAACATTTCCCAGAAAACGCTGCAGGATCTACATACAGACTATTTCTATAAAGACTTGTTGTGTGCTCTCTAGCCACCAATTGTAGGCTGCCCAGTCAGATATTTATTACTATTGATCTAGCTGGTCCTGGCTGGAGACTTTTGTTCTGCTACTCGAGGCTCTGACCTCAATTAAGTTATGAATTTCTATCTGATAGACTGGGAGCGCTTGGGGCCTGCCGTGGCCATGCTACCACGCTGGATTAATTAGAATTAGCGGTGCTGCGAGTTGCCCTCCCCGCCTCATGGATCATGTTGTTTTAATACAAAGTAGAGGCAGGCGCAGGGAGGGACAGAGTGAGGGGGATAGGAGCTGAGGGGGGAGGGGAGAGTTATGAGGAGAGGAGAAGCAGAAAGACAGAAAAGCAACAAAAAAATGCAGGAATGACTAAAAGCCTGTGAGATGCGGCCACATTCTGCAAACCTGCACAGCCTCTTTCTCTTATCGCCTCCTCTAACTTAAAGCCTCTGCAGCGTTTCCCTTCCCACCATTGTTGGTGCTGTGCTAACCTGCATCTCACCTGTCCTTCCTCTTTGTCAGCCTAATCCTGCCTCCATCACTTACCCTGTGAGTAATCGCTTTAAGTCAGGCATTGTGTAAATCTACTCAGGGCCATTCCTGACCTTTGTTGTTGTCTGAAAAACACCTCCGAACCAAAGCCCTGCCTTTTCAACTCTGGTTCCCACAAACGGGAAGATCCTTTGTATAAATGCATTTCCATGGCAACCTGAACGCCATGAAGAGGGTTCACGATTCTTTCTTGAAAAAGTTGTGTATTTGAGTGGGATGTGGTTTGTTGTAGGATTACAGCGTCTGGACAGAGACTGACCACCAGGGGTGTGGACACACACAAACACATGTATAGACCACTGAAACACTGTGAAACTAGAGGCCAAAAGTTTTCAACCACTGTACAACCAATGTATTCAGAAGCTTATTACTCATTAATACGCTTAAAGACATTGTAGCACACAGAACAGAAGTTTAGAGTTCCAGACTTAATTTCCATTAATACATTAAATGAGGTTTTATTGTGAGCTGTCTGGCCCACTTTCTCTGAGTGTATCAGCTGATGGAGGACTGATACGGGGGGTGGGTATGGTGGGGGGAGAGTTAATGTACAGTACCAACACCAGGGCCTGATCTACAGTTGGCAGGTGGCAGATCTGAGATCTGAGCATTCAAACGCACACAGCTACCTATTGTAGTCCCACCCTGCCTGATCCAGGATTAACTATCAAACGAGCCTTTAATGCAGGTTACCGGGGTTTGGGAACAATTCACTAAAACAATCAGTTGATTAATTTCAAATGATTTTCCTCCTCTGCCAAGCAAATAATAATACTTTTTGTTTTAACTCTCAAGCCCCCCTCCCCCTTTTTTAATCAACAAATTAAGCATAAATCATGTTTGATCTTTATTTACTCAGCAGTTGATAGAGGTCATGAGAGATTACTGGTCGCTCTAATAGCCTGCAAATGACCCAAACATTCCTCTGTTCCTCTCATGAACGCACACAACCTCCAATGTGCTTTGTTTCATGTGACATGGGGCTTTGGATATAAAGGACAGAAGCATGAAACTATCTATTATAAACACAACTATCTATTTTTTACTGTGCTTGAATTCAGCAAAGTTGCTACATCCCTTTCCTTCTTTCTGTCCTTTTTTCCTTCCCTTACTTACCACAAGAAAAAACAAAACAAAAAGATGTTCAAGCAAGTTCTAATGAGAGGCATATCGTTCTATAAGCTTTACATAGTGAGATAATTTGGCATTGCGACACAGTGATATGATTTAGCTGACTGTATTTTTCTCTCAGCCACCTCTCATAAATCCACTACCAGTAACTACTGCAGAGGTCCAGTGTCTTTAATATTCACTCTATTCCACAACTGGCTTCCTCTGACACCTGCCGGACAGACAGGTGGAAAAATCCCGGTGGCCTGGATGCATGAATTCAGGTCATGTCTCTGCTCTGACTGGCTGCAAATTCCTGCCTGTGAAATGCTATTTTATCTTTTTCTTCCCTCACTTACACATGTTTGCCAAAAGCAGATCCATTATAAAGCAGACTAAGGGGAATAAATAATTACAAATTCACCCAAAACCTCTACATCATTGCCATCTTCTCTGTTTGCTCCATTACAAATACTATAAATGTCAAAAATAAACATTGGATTATTTCCCTCTATTTGTTTTGATATGAAATTAAGTAAACACTAACAAAAAAGTGCTCAGGAAATAAATTAGGATTCTGCTTAAATCCATTTGTCCATTATCTCTACCTGGCCAAAGATTAATATCTTCGAAGGCTCAAATCTCTTGGCATTCATGCATTTATATAATTTATATTTTCATGATAGATATGTGACTGTAAATACACTACATCTTAACAAAGGACAAAAGCCTCTGGCTATTCATCAATCGTCCTCTTTTGTCATTATCTTGATATGGCTCTAAATCATCATGAAGTGTTTCATAGTTATCCCACTGTTAAGTCTTTTATGAACCATTCACCACAACACCCCCCCACCCCCCTCACCCCCGCATTCAAAACAAAAAGGGGCAGCACATGACCACAAAAGAGAAAGTCATTTGTGAAATGTCCTGATTATGTGGGCTGTGCAACGTAAAACAATTTGCCTGATTACTTCCAATTGATTCAGCTTTACAGTTAAAGCCTTACTGCGCAGCCTGGTGAACTGCACTATGTCGTGCCACCGGGCAGGGAAGAGGAGTAATTTCTCCGATGTGCAGCTGAGCCAGCTTACCGCCACAGCTAAAGCCTCCTGGATGCAGCTAAACCTTGGGAAGGCTGAAACACAGTGTTAGCTACCAGCTAACAGTGTCTGTGAAAGCTCTGGGGGATTTGTCTGTGGCACAAAGTGAATTAAAGGTGACCTTCTGAAAGGGCTGGAGAGGATGGAGAGAGAAGAGAGTAGGGCAGTGGGGGTGATGAAGATGTCACTATTTGCTTTGGGTTTACACTATGGTGAGGAGCATGAAATATGCGGCTCATATCTCCAATCTGCGATACCTGCCCATCTCTTTATTTAGTGAACGGTTCACACAATGATCATGCAATGAAATCTACAGTTTACGCAAAATATACAAACCAGCACTAACTGGATCAAACTCTCACACCAACACCAGGACCTGTTGAAAACTCTCTGTGAAGCACAAATGTGTTTTAAACTGGACAAAATTACAAGAAGACACTGACAGACAAACTGCTCACCTGACTGTTGATGTCTGCTTTGTGCTGCAGTAATACAGACACCAGCTCCTTGTGTCCTCTGTCACAGGCCCAGTGCAGGAGAGCCCGGCCCTGTGTACAAAAACACCAGGATGTAGTAAAAGGGTCAAGAAGCTGAATGTATGATCAGACATTGAACAGCACTGAATGTTGAAATAAGCTTTATTGCATGAAATGTCCTGACTGTTTAGGATGTAAGTAATTATGCTTTGTGTGATCTGTTGCGAAGGGTACTGTGCCTCAGATTTAACCGGACTTCAGTCAGTGTCTCTGCTTCCAGACAAAATAAATTATGCACAACCATTCAGAACTCAGAGCCTTTAGGCTTGAGCTCCATGATGACAGAGTGATGAGATGCAGTGTGTGTGCTACTCTCTCCCACTCTCTCGCTCTAATTACGCTCACTTAAACAAACCCGGAGCAGAAGGTAGCTCAAGCTCAGACTACTATCTCTGCAACAGATTGCAGAAACCTTTACATAGTCTGTAAGTCTATCACTGTGCACAATGGTGCAGCAACCCCCAACTCGCTCTCACACTCAAACACACACAGACAGGTCTTTGCTTTAGTTGTAATGACAGTTCTTGACGTAGTGCGTGACTAAAGGTCCAATATCCTCAACCCAAAATGCACTTGAATGTGTGACGACTGGCCAAAATGTCCTTACTCTGTAAAGTCTATAATTCAAACACGTCCTCATAACGATGGAAGTACAAGCACATACATGCAAATGCCCCCATCTTCCTCCCAGGGTCCAAGTTCCTTGTTCTAATAAAACAACGCAAGCTCATTTTTCAGGGAGGCCAATTAGGTAAAGCAAACTTCCAATTCTGTTGCTTAAATCATATTGATCACCACGGCTGCATGTTAAAATGGATAGTTATGAGCCAGGCCAGAATACCAATAAGTAGGTATCCCGCTTCCGCTCTCACTCACTCTCTTCTGCTCTTTACGCATGTGCTGCTGTTGATTGTTGGTCACGTTTTCATTGAAGACCTGGCTTCACTACTTCCAACAGGAAACAGCACTAACTCAGCATCGCCTGTGTTTTGGGGGGCGTGTAAGTGATAAAGAGCCTGAATGTGTCTAAACAGTCACCGGGACGCCAAGTATCTACTGGGACAAAGCCTCTTTCTGTGTTCATCATCAGACCAGGCTTCATGGTAATGTGAAACTTCACCATTGCCCTCTGCTGCTGAGCACACAGCACTGCATGTGAGTACATAGCAACGGTACAGGACCATGTTTCTGCTGCTTAGGTCCCTTGACCATCTGGTTGTTTTGACAGTAAACTCACTATCTGAAAACAGCTGATATACATACTGCAGCAGGCTACATGCACCCTGATGTTGGCTGATGTTTGACCACATGAATCCTGTGGTGAAAGGCTGATCCTTCTTTTCCATTTCTGTCCAAATGACTCTGGATTGTCATGCATATGTTTAAGCTCTGTGTTTTGTAGCTACCTCTTCATCTTTTGTATCGACATCCACTTTCTGGGAGGTGATGGCCTCACTGATGTGGTCGATGTTGTTTTCTCTGCAGTAGTCAAAGATGTTCTTATCCTCTTCCCTGAGAGTGACACAGGAAATCAAACACACACAGAGAGAGACAACAGTCACTGTCAGCATTATTTTTTTGGACAGTCATTTGTAGTGAAATTTTAGTGTAGTGAAAAACAGGTCTGTACTACAGAACAATTTTGGTGAATTAACTTATTTTGTGGTGCTAACAGCTGTAATGATATCTTCTCAGCGTTGTGCTTTTCCTAAAAAATCCCCAGTCATCATTTATCAGATAGTCATCATCAAACTACTTTCCACAGAAGAAATACCTCCTGGTGAAAACTGCCAAGAAAATATTTTGTTCATCATCTAGATGTTTAAATATTTTTTCTTACAAATGCTCAGTGCTGTATGATAACAAAGTATGATAACTGAGAAAACATAGTGGCTTTGGATCCCAGTGTGTATTCACAGATTTCAAATGCTTCTTTTGGTAAGTGAGAGCAATGTTACTTTAGTATATAGTAATCAAACACGCAGCCCTCATAGATAAACACAAAACTACTCTTCATGTCTCACACAAGCAGCAGCCACATGCCTTATCCCTCGGGAACACTGACATACAACACACACGCACAACAGCACCATCCCAACTCTGATTATATCTCTGTGTCTCTAATCACCTCCTGCCATTGGGGACAGGACTGAGTGCTGGGAGGCAGGGTGCAAGGGTGGCGGTGGTGGTGGGCTGCTGGGTGAGGGGGAGAGAAGGGGTGAAATCTCATTTAGAGCTTTACGCCTTCCCCTCCCACTTAACCATGCAGACCATTCAGATTAATTGAATTTAGTGCTCTATTGTGTGACAGAAACCCCACATACCCACCACTGTACCACTCCCACACAGTAAGTCATACATCCCCAAGGCCAAATCCCCCAGTTACAGAATGTGCCGCCTGTTAGATGTGTTGCACTGGGCCTTGCAAGTCCCACAGGAAAACTCTGGGTCCGGCCATACAGGAGCCACTGTGGGACGATGCCAAGTGAGAGGATGTTGGTCAGACGAACAGTTTGGTCAGAGAATTATAGCAACATGTCTCTACCCCAGTGAGATCCACCACCACTACCAACTACTTACAGCATAAATCTCTGGATCAACTACATCTACAGCAATGTTACATGTTGGGGAGAGAAACACTTCCTGTCCTCAATAGGCACTGTTGTTTGCTGTTAGAGTACAATACCAAAGTGGACACTAACTGCAAACACAAAGTTCTTTAATGAACCTCTTCCTTTTCTCCATCTTTTCAACTGCATGCTCTCTTTCTCTCATCCCTCCCCCTCTTTTCCAGCCATTTCCTCATCAGCTTGTGATGAATTATGAATAACTCATTACACTTTTATCACAGCTCTGTTATGTATGAGCACAATCATTTACATACTACTGATTACTAGCACTATGTTTATTCATGAATCTCCATGCTGGACCACACCCACTTTCTTGTCTGATGGCCACAGTGACCCCAAGTGTCCCTGACGTGTGGCCACCATCCGTCTCCCCTAGCAACTAATCAATAGGCCAGCTCATCAGTCTTCCGTCAATGGTCAGACAGGGTTGGCCTGATGGCCACATGCTCACCTTCTCATGCACAAGAGCACAAACAGATTAGTATGTAGTGTAAGATTATATAATATAAATAATTATTAGTGTAATATCACACACAAATGTATATATGTACTGTATGTACGCACACATAAACAGAAAACTAATGTTAATGGGAGTCCTTCTATACATATGAATACAGGGAAGGTCACAGCACAGGCTGTCTTCACAACAACTTGAGTGCTTAAAAGTGTGCGTGTGTATGTGTGTGTGTGAGCTCACATGTGTGTTTCCAGTCTGGTGTACTGGCAGATATGTCCTTCATCCATCAGAGTAAATTGGCCACAGTAGTGGGGAACACTCATCTACCTGGCCTGAGCTTCACTGATCAACACCATGGCCACACCATCCATCACACACACACACACACACACACACACACACACACACACACACACACACGACCCTGGTCTAGACTCTCAACATGGCGGCGCTCCATGTAAGTAGGAGGAACGCTGAGAACTCGAATAACACTGGCACTGTATACGGTCAACAAAACCTCCAGTGTTTTATCAGTATCCTGTTCCAAGGTGGATGAGAGAATTAAATATGGAGCTTTGAAAGCCTCCTCAATCACACACTGATCAGATCAGTAGCCCAAGAATATTGATAACCAATCCTGCTTTCGTCAATACACACACCACACACACACACATATGCACATTCTGAGCTTAAGATGAGCACTGAGCAAAGCAATTAACTCTGTCTGGTTAACAGGTGCTTAGCTGTTTAATATGGAGTGGTTCTGTAGGAGTGTGTGTGTGTGTGTGTGTGTGTTTGTGAGGAGGAGGAAATTGAAATGCAGCAGAGCAGTGACAGTGACAGTTCCAGCAGGCTGTGAATGGTTTTGGATGCAATTGCGTCAACCTATAGAGGCAAGCGTATATTTGTGTGTGCACACGTGCATAGGTGCGTGTACATGCCATGTTAATCACTTCCTCCTTTTTGGTTTCCCTTAGGACATAGCTGCAACTGGATATCACCGAGGGGAGCACCGTTCTGGGAAAAGCTGCTATACCCGGCTCCCTCTGCTTTACTCCGTCTGTCTTCATCACCCCCCAGACTACCCCCCGGATCGCAACGTAATTAAAAAGGGGAGACTCTGGCTGCCTCCTCCCAGGTCTGTGCATACTAATCACATACAGCCATTTAGGAGGAAAACCTGCAGGATTCACACATCTCATTTTCATCTCCAAAAGAGCTTCTTTTTCATTGAAATGAAGATGAGGTTTTTAAGCTTGAGTAAGTCTGCCAGGCAGAAGTAAATGGAGAATATATTTCATTAACATAAATCAGAAGTGTATGACGTTTCCGAACCCTAACTGCAGTTGCGGTCTGTTGAATACAATCAAATATAGCATCAAGACCATTAACAACGCCACACTGAGACTGAGTTTACCTATGCATTAAATAGGTGGTGGTTTATAGCTGGAAGAAACAACAGATCTGGGAAAGGCTTTTAGATTCTTTGGCATCTCAAAAATAACTTATAAAACACAGAATTGATCCAAGACCATATGTGAGTTAGTACAGGAAAAGACTGCGTAACATGTCTCTGAAATTATTAAAGATGCTAAAGTAATATCCAGTGTAACTGATGATTAAAACCCAGCAATTTAAAACTTCTATTTTTGCCTATGTCTGCACGTGTTACTTCTTAGCTCATACCTGATCATCTCTTCCTGGTATAGAGAGCTGACTGCTGCTCCTCCAAAGCCTGTTCTCCTTTCTGCTCCTTGTCTTTCCTGTTAAATAAAAGCAATGATGTCAGCCACTGTGAATGAAAAGAACTTGTTCTGTGAAAGTGTCACCAACCTCATCTAGTTTGGCTTGGGGTTTTTAACTTGTGTTGCCATCCTATATGGACAGAGGCACTGACCAAGCTGTTTTGTGTGCTCAGTGCAATACAATAGGTTGAGTTAATCTATTCTTCATGAAAGGAGGCACAGCAGAGGTAAGGTTCAAAATGTGGTAGTTTCTTGCACAGCTGTCTGTGGCTTTAGACATGACCTCACAGGCAATAAATAAGTAATAACGTGCAACAAAACAACATAAAATATATTGTCCTTATTTGCAACTGTTGTTAATCTTGTGTGTTTTCATGGAATCCCTTATTACTTTCAGTTCAGCCAAGACTATATTACCCAGCCTATTCTTTACTGACCAACCTTGACTCACAAAAGAACCCTCACAAATCTGATTTCAGGAAACGGGGAGATTAGGGAAGAACATGACAAGCGAAGCAAAACAACTGCGCGTGCACTTTTGGTTCAACCTAATTCACTTCAGAAACTCAGAATATTCGCTGATGCACTGGCCCTGCTTCTCTGCAGTATAATGTAATATAAATCCAGTGTCTGCTCAACAATTGAGACGGAGCAGAGGTCAAATTCTGGCTATTATTCTCCGCTGCTTTACTGTCTATGCACTCTTACATACACAATTTTAACTATGCTTTCCTGAAAGACAGCCATGGTAAGGTGCTTTGTTAACACTAATACAATCAGCCTCTTTTCAGGGGGGCACTGGTGCAGTCGCTGGCCTCTCTGCTTGGCTCTGTCCTGGCATTGTGACGTTGTGGGGCAGAGTCAGCATGTACTGCTCTGCAGTGTGGTTGAAGACAAAAGAATGTGTCAGGACTGGACCTGTGGTTGACAGTGACACTATAAAAGTGGCATAAATATGAACAGCAAACAAGGAAAGAGTATAGATAGGGACAATACTGGAAAAAAAGGGTTAAAGAAGAAAAGAGATGGGGTTGAGATTAATAGACGTAGCAGAGAGCTGGAGAACAATGAGGGCAGGGGGGAAAGGAGCAGAACTAAAGAGGTGAAAGAAACCAGAGAAAAACCACACAATGTAAGACTCTGCTCTGGCAACAGATTTTGAATGCTAAACAACCATTCCTGATGTAAAGTCCATTTTACACTGAGCTTTCGATTGCCCAGTATACTATAGATCAACCTGACATTTGAAAAATGAAGTTTTTCCTTTATAATTTATATTGTAATCATGCACAGTAATCAGTTGGCCTTGTTTAAGGTCGGCAAATATATTTAACACTCATTCTTGTGTTGACATTACATATGACACATTTGTTCTTCCTAGTGTTCCATTAATAATACACTTCCCTACAAAACAGACAGTACAAATGTGTTGTTGCAACTGAACTCTTGTGCCTCAAAGGACAACCTGTGCATGGCAACACAGCTCTCCTGACGGTAACGCCTCCATGTGTTATGTATACTCTCCTGTGTCACAATACACACAGACTTATCTCCACAGCCACACTGTGGCATTTTCTTGCATAATTCATATCCCAAAAAGTTGGATATTGGGGAAGACAAGAAACCTCCTTATGTGTTTTCCATTCCACTTGAACAGAATGAAAGGACACTAAACGGGCTGAGACAAAATAACACAGTGACACTGACCTCTGCTGACAAAAACAATGCACTGCATTTGAAAAAGGGCAAAGATGACATTGGATTAAAAATGCCTCTTGCACCCTGTATTAATAAACACAGTGCCAGACAGGTAAGATTCTGGCATTGTTTTTTTGCTGGTTATTTTGTTGTTTGGACAAAAAGCCTGGTGGATAAGATAAAAGCGAGTTTTATCACTGCTTTATGTAAGACTTATTTTGGCATTTGATACAAGAATGAATAATACAAAGTTGTATAGTCCCGAACTCTATACTGTACACAGTTGTTTAAATCACCTTTGACCTCTCACATATTCTTATTACCTTTGTGCTGCCTTCAGGGTCTAACACATTGACACAGGAAATGTACTCCTGCATTGCCTGCTCTGCATCCATATCTCCAAGCTGCTTCCAAGCTTGCCTGTAACAATAACAATAAATAATAAACATAATTATCTTTCCCATCATTAACATTTACAGATGTATATTTATACCTGTAATTGCTATTTTAAGATTAAGTTTTTCAAAGTGGATAAAAGTAGCTAAATAAAGTTTGAGCTAGACATTTCAATATGAACTTTAATTTATTTAAACAGAATCTGAAAGGTGGGATATGTGATGTTCATTAGAGACAGGCAGTAGTATACACTATTATACATATAATGTTACAATGGATATGGAGACATCCATCCATCTGACCCATGTATGTACAACTTTGTGCCAACCAGGTGTTGCAAACTGATCACCAGCTTTAAAGGTACATACCATTTTCTTTGCCCTTCAAAGTCAAAGAAGCCAGGTTTTGGCGTATTGCACTTTCCCACTTTGACCTGTGGACACACGTATAAATGGTTTAGGTGCTTTATTGGGCTTAATAACACTCAGAGGCAAAATGCAGGTATGGGCCTGAGTAGTCAGAGGTCAGTGATGCTACATGAGTGTTGTATATCCACTGTATGTGACGCTCCTCTGACGCCACGTGATGCTAGCACTCAGTCCGACGCTCACCTGTTTGTAGCGAGCATAGAGGTAGAGGAGCTGCTCCCTGCTGGTCGTCTGAACCAGCTCTCGAACGCGGTCGGCTGCAGACTCAAATTCCGTCTCCAGCTCGTCCCCCTCCAGCCGATCCCCCATCTCCATGGCGCTGCAGTCGAATTCCCCCAAACCCAGGTCCGAGTCAGAGTCCGAGTCTGAGCCGGCCCCGCCGAGGGGCTCCCCTGTATCGGGGCGGGCTGGGTCTGTACCTGAGCCCGTCGCAGTGTCCGGGGAGGACGACGGTGACCCAGAAGCCATTGTTATTGCTGTTCTGTGGCTTACCAGCAGGTACGGTGAGCACCGTAGACTCGTGTGACAAATATTCACCGTGAACACAGAGGAGCAGTCGGGTTATATTATTAAGGTATCTCAGTGGTAGTTTCGTTTTTTATCAGTTATCGTTGAGACTTCGTGCCTGTCGGAGTGTTTCTCCCGTTGGTCCGTCTGTGGTACTGCCAACTAAAAGTCCCGGCTAAACTACAAGTTAGGATGAAGGTTCCGGTTTCTCGTCTGACCGGGTTTCTCTGTGCTTCCTTAGTAAGAAAAATATCATATTAGCTTTTATAGGAAACGTTATTGCCTTTGCTATCTCAAGCCTTGTAATACGCAAGTAATAAAACTGGAGTTAATTAACCTACAGCTTTTCTAACAAACTGCACGTTTAATTATATATCTTACCAAGATAAATACAATTTTTATTTCGCGTGTCAGCTCTTTTACTGCAGCTGAAATAACATTTGTATCATGATGAAAGTCTTTTGTTGACACTTGTAATTAACCCTTTAAGTAAATCAGACGCAATAGAGTCAGTGCATTTCCTCGAATTGTCCAGCAGGTGCTGCTATTGTCCCAGTGATGAACGTCCAGGCACAGCTGCACCCAATCCGCTCGCCTGATTCACCCAAACCAAACAAAACCCGAGTTAAGAGCGGACTGATGAGTTTAAAAGTTTAAATCGACCAGTCAATAAAACTTTATAATAAAACTATAATAAAACTATTGGTCTACACATTCTGCCAAACGAAGACACAGGTACAACCCAGTATATATAATACATTATATAACATGAACTGTGGAATAAACTGTGGAACACGCGACCATTAAAAAACATATCCACTGATTAATGGTAATGTTTTTTTTAATCCATCAACTAAAAGTATTAAATGTAGGCTGTAACCCACACTTCCTTACACACACTGAGAAAAAACTAGACAGTGGACAGTGTCTTCATTGTGACATAAATGTATGACTGTTATTATAACCCGGGGTTTGACTGTATCCGCTCTGTTGTTGCAGGACAGGCAGGTGGGGTGTTGGAGGTGAGGGGATCCCTGCGCCGCCTGCACTTTACAGGAGGTCCCGGCAACACCCGGTGCCACCGCGCGCTCCTCTGACGCAACCACGTCGCTGTGGCTCAATGCGATGGCGGATCGCCGTGTCCCCAGACCTGCCCAGAGAGGGACGGAACAAAGTGTCTGAGCCACTCTCCCCGGCTCCGTTATCCAACCGCCCGGCCACCTGTTAAAGGAGAGCGGCTGCTGTCGCTGCGCTCCCTCCGCTGGAGTAGTATGTGGGACGGGATCCGCTCGGAGCGCACCGACCCGGACGAGACGCACCGAGCAGCCGCGGAGTGACGGGGCGCAGTGCGCCGCGCTGACGCACCGCGTGTTGAGCCTGCAAGTTGACTGACTGCAAACAAAAAGTCGCGACGACCGTGAAGCGGACACACGGATTTACCGGAGCCGAGAGGGGGACGTCTGTTTCGGCAAAATGAAATTCGCGGAGCATCTTTCTTCCCACATCACTCCCGAGTGGAGGAAACAATATCTGCAGTATGAGGTAAAGTGACATTTGTGTTGTGTTAGAGATTTAAAAAAAAAAAGAAGCCTTGGCGGATATGGTAACCGAGCAAAGTCATACAAATATGTTCAGTTTATGTAGAAAGTAATATTGGAAACTGGGAAATAATAGTCTGTATCAACTATTGCAAATAGGTAAAAGCCATTTCAACATATGTATTTTATTTAAGTTTCTCCATATCCGACTCCTGAGAGCAATAAACGACGGTAACCGTGAGCGATGCGCTATTGTTTATGGGGGAGAAATTGACCGCGGTTGCTGAGAGCCATAGGGAACATTCAGTGTGTATTACTGTTTACACTTTACACCACCAATATATGAACAGGAAGAAACAGTTTACGGAACTGTTTCATGACGTTCATGTAATAAAAAAAATTAAATAAATCTTTCTTTACCTTAACAAGCGTAAGAAATATACTTGCAATATGCAATCATGTAGCTTTTTTGTATTGTTTATTTTTCCTATTCACCCAAAACAAATATTCTGGCGTTTGTTTTTCTTTCTTAATTTAATTTTAGAGTAATTTTAGATTTTTAGTCATATTTTAAAATTTGGGCTTTGGTTGGTTCTCATATACCTGTGGGGATATGCATGAAATAATTAAAAGAAATAATCAACATATGTTTAGTATATATTTCTGTGAGTCATAGAAAAACAAATAATTTCGTCCTTCATTTTATTATATGCAACACAAGGCAATAATCTCACAGGAATCAAGTATTCCCTGTTGCAAAATGTAAATTTGCATCTTTAGAAATCAAAAACTGACTGTAGATGAGATTTCTTTTTTTAAATTAAATCCTGACATAGTTGTTATAATAATATTTGACACAGTTTCATTGAGCTGTTTGTGTCTTGGCATCAGCCAGTAACAGACAGGATACAGGAGACACTGATGTCTGTGGATGGAGATAAATCTTTGTGTGCACGCATGGTCTTTGTTGAGTGGTGGACAGTACTTGTGGAGTATTTTATTTTCACACCCCACTTTTTTACTGGTTCTACATTAAGAGCTTTAGCGCAGACTGCACTGACAGGACCGACTGCTCCATTCCATTTAGCGCCATGAATTATAGACAAAGAGACTGTTCGCTTCACCCCTGGCAACCTACAGCCTACAACAACAGACTTAACAGCAGCTCACTGCATTGGTTTTGTTTTGGAAACATGCCCTGGATATCACTGATAAGTTAGGAGACGGTAAAAAAAATTTCAGTCTGACACGTTGTCATCTGTTTGTAGTAAAAACATCTCCATGCAATTCAATTCAAGTGAAAAATAATAATAATAAAAAACATGTCAGATATGTTGTGAATACACTGAGCAGAGGACAACAGCACAATCTAATTTTATTTTGTTTGGATGTAAAAATACATACACTGTTCTTGTGGGGTCTTTGTATGTACAGACTGCCGCACAGTGAGTCCGGGGACAGATGCACAGCCATACCAGCCATTTTACACCTACAGTCTTCACCACAGCACTCCCTGACCTGAGATGGATGATGGCAGATTTTTGCTGTCATCTGCATTTATCGTTGTGTATCGCGAGTTTAACTAGATACAATCATCTTTGGGTAAAAATCAAAGTTTTCATTTTTTAGTAGCTTTCAATACAGGCACCTTAATTCCTTACATACTTCCAACAGCAGATTATTTGTTTTATTTTACAATTATACATACATTACATCACGCATACATCTTTTTATTTACATTTTTCCTTTTATATGTGAGTGTAGTTGGTTACTTTATTTCTATGACCTGTATCATGCTACATGTAGGTAAAAAAATACATTAACATTAACAAACATTAACTTTCATGAGAATCATGAGAAAATCCAACCTATGCAATCATGTAGCTGTCATGTATGTAGCTACTACTGAAATATGTAGAAGTGAAGGGGTTAATCTATCTCAAATCTGAGTGATATATAGGGTTTGCATCAAGGATGGGTTTGCGTGTATTTATGTTTTTGTGGCTGCTTTTAGTCTTTGTCTGACCTCTGCAAACACCATTACCTCCTGAGTGGGTGGGGCTGGGATGAGATTCAGGAGAGAGCTTACACCTTCAGATGATGGACATGTTATTCAAGGCTTTTACGCCCTGGAAATCAGTCAACAGACAAGGACAAGTATAAAGTTATACTGAGAGAGCAAAGTCAGTTAAAGTTTTCCATGCAGTGGTCGTCGTCAGAAACCGCGGCGTGTGCGTTTGTTCTGCATTCGGTGTTGCAGTGGCCACTGCAGTCAAAGCTGCTGCTGCTGCATTGTTATTCAGTCGCCTGTCTGTTAGGTGACACACACTGACACATTATACAAGCTGTTCTACAGTGGCTTTATCTGTGGCTTTTGCATCAAAGCTGCCCACGTATAAAGTCGAGGTTTAAAGTAGAATTGTTATCTTTGTGTACCAGTCATATTAATTAACCTGCTGCCCAGTTTTCACTCCCCTCCTATTTTTGACTCGTGCTATTGTGTGAGAATCTATGTGGCGCGTATTCAGATTGGTCAGCTAGTTTCTATGCAAACGAGAAGGATGCAGAAAAGCCACTGTTCCAGAAATGCAGATCTCTGGCTATGAGGCACTTCATCGATACGTGGAGGCATTGACAAGGCGATTGAGTGATAGCGCAATTAGGTGTGCGCTTTATCCACTGGGATTGTCATTATAAACCTATATGCTAAACAGCTGTTTGGTATGGAGGTGAGCAGCTCCTACATTTCCTGCTTTTGCCAAAGAGCAGAGGATGAACGCTAATGAGGATGGAGACATTTTTTTTTTTATATATATATCTTTATTAGGTTGTCAATGTACAATCCAAGATCAATCTGAAAGGATACATTGGATGGAGACATTTTGACGTAAAATGTGTTGGGTATTAAGTGAAGATACATAAAAAAACAGTTATATAAACTGGTACTGGGGCTGACCATTGCATTGTTCATATATGAAAACTTGGTGGTTTTACGACAGGTAAAATATAAATAGTTTGATGTGTATTCTGTGTCAGTGTAATGGACAGTTTGGGTCTAAAGAGAGGACGAGATGCTGGTGTGTTTGCGAGTGGGCGAGAGAACAAGGCCACTTATACATTCACGTCTGCAGTCTAATCACTTGTGTAATCTCAGAGGCGGCGGACAGGACTGCATGTTGAGACTTGTATTTAAAATTCAAACTAGTGAATTGAATGTAGATATAGAGCAGTGTGATTTCAGTGAGTGATTCACTCAGAGTTGAAGCTTTTTATTGTTAAACGTGGCCATAATTAAATGGTACATCAACATATACACTGCTGCGCATTATCTATGGTTTCTGCGACAAAGGCGTGATTTATCAGCATGTTCTACAATATGAACATAATGTATGCAACAGACAAGGCGACTGCTGAGAGCCCCTTCTTCCCTATACCTCCCTCCTTCCTTCCATCCCCACCTCATCGTTCCTCCCCCACTGGGAGGACATCTGGTCCCAGACCAGACCTGCCCTCTGCTTCCCTCCTCCCCTCCCATCCCATCCCATCCTCTCCTCCTCCTGCATGCGGTGATCCACTTAAGTACAAAGCAGTGGATTCAAGTGATCCACCATTGGCTTTCTATTTGAGCAAGAGATCTCTTCAGACTAATTGTGCACTGTCTGCGATCTCCTCCACCATCAGGTTAACAGTCTCAAGTATCTTAGAAGGAGAGTTTGGATATAAAGCAAGCAAATATTTGCCTTAGTGTCCACTCGACATGTCACAGCTATTAAAGGATTGAATTCCATTGACAACACTGAATCGACTGCACACGCTGGAGCGTAAGCCCCTGTCGGACATAGTGACACAAGTCTGGTACTTGTGTTACATGTAGGTATGATTTAGTCGGCGTGTGCCCTCATCACGTTAATGCGCGGTCATTCAAACCGATAGACCCATTAAACCTTGGCTTACTTATTGTGTACAGGTTTCAACACTTATTACTGCCAAGCCCAAAGGTTTATCCCAATTCCCCTAAGAGCCTCCTGGCCCCGCTTTCCCATCACTGCCATCACCATGGCAATGCCTCAGTCTTAATGAACACCTCCCTGTCTGTATCTGCATATCTGTTTTCCACCAATTAGATAAGGCGGTTGGGGTTTTTTTTGGTCACCAGATATTAGCCAGGACCGGGCACTGCTCCATTGTTGTGATGTTTAACAGACACGTTAGAGAGAAGGCTATATAGCGTACGCATGAAATGCTTGCCTTTTGGATAAGGCTCCAGAGAGTCTCGTTGTGCATGTAACTCACAGATGAAAGTATCAACAATCTCGGCGGCTACTAATGCACAGCAGTTTCAGTGGTTTCCACCCACACAGAGAATTACTCACACTGCTCTCGCTGTCATGTTACAAAAGCAGCAGGTTCTATAGGGACCTGGAAAGAGAAGAGGAAAACATGCATCAGTTTTTTTAACATACAGTGTGAATGTATTGACATATGGAAAATTAAGTACAGTTAGAGTTCATGTTTTAAAGTAGTAAACAAACTCACTCGACTATTCATTACTTAAGAAAACTATAAAGTTTGATAGGCTTTTTGTTCAATTTTAGTGTAGCTGCACACTTTTTTCTCTGATTATCACTGAAATGTTTAGACGAGTCAGTTTCCAATTATCTGTCAGTTTTCATTATCTTCCAGATCAATCTTAGACCACAGGAACAACCTAATTTGACAACTGCAGCCATCTCTCACTAGTTTAAATACTACTGTAAAAACAGATGGTGCTAACCATTGCGTAATGCTTAATGGCTCTGTGTAATATAACAGACACACTAAGTCAGTGCATTGTGTTTTCAGTTTGATTTCTTTGGACTATGCAACACTGACATGAAATCCTGTATGAACCTGTCATTGATTGGGTCAGTGTTTGGAGGCAGTTCAAATGCAATAGGACTGACCATCTGAATTGTTTTTCCTTACTGCCTCATCAGGCGTTCAAGGAAATGCTGTACGCTGCCCAGGATCAAGCTCCATCCGTAGAAGGTAAGGAGACTCTCTGTTTCTATGAACACACACACACACACACACATACACACACACATATATATGCATTCACTTTTGAACTCACTACCCCCTTACCCAGGGCCTGTTTGGGCATCCCCAGAATAACAGCCCTTCATCCTAAAAATAGATGATCACTGCTAACATGCTGACACCCTACAGACTCAACAGACAAGTGCTACGAGGAACAGTTGAAAGTTTACTGAAACCAAAATGTGAAACACTGGAGAACATAACAACATAACAGGCCAGAGCTGGAGTTAAGTTTTTGAGTAGTGCTACTCAACATCGCAGTGATAAGGAAGGTTACCGGCTATAATTAAGCTTTGGCACTCAACTGCAATTGATGTGCGATGGAGGAAAGAATGCAAAGCATTTATTTTTAATTTTAGATATGCTCTGTGGAAGTAAACAACTGTTTTTAGGCGCAGAGTGGAGACATTTATTTCATGATGTGGTGCTGTGTGGGTCTGTCTATGTGAGTGCAAGCTGTGTTTCTGAAGAATCCGTGATTGAGTTAAAAAAAAAAGAGTCTTGTCTTGAAATGGATAATGTGTTTATATCCAAGAGTGAAAAATATGCATCACACAGTCTCAATCACTTCTGACTTCTGGCACACAGAGCAGTTAAAGCAATTTGTTGACTTCATGCCGTGTCTGTATATTATTCCTCGCTGGCTTTGTGTGGAAAACATCTTGCGTTTTTGTTTCCATTTGCTTCCAAGTATTAATTGTTCGTAAACAGCAGATTTAGTACTTGTGATAGTATACAAATACGTCTTGTTCAGTGATAACATAATATGAGCTGCCTCTGTTTGGAAAGGTGCCTCCAGAGGCTGTTAGCTGCCATAGCTAAGCTGCACGTGGATGATTAATCATTTCCTGTCTCAAGTCTGAGCTATAGTCATGGGTCACTGCTTTGTCTCTGTCTACTTGTGGCAAGACAGGTGTGTGTGTGTGTGTGTGCGTGTGCGTGTGTGTGTGTGTGATGAGAAGAGACAGGATCGATCAATCAGTATATCATACTGTGACACTGATTTGGTATTGTTGTGACATTTTGAACTTGTCCCACCCAGGTTGATTCGTATGCTTTTCACATTTTTGTTACACGATTCAAAATATAACCAAAACACTGATGCAGGCAAGCACAAATAAAAGTAGAGCTAGCAGTTGCGTTTGTTATGTTGGACTGACGCAAACCCCTATAGTGATATAACGGGAGAGCTGGAGACGCCATGATGAGAAGCTGCAGCAAAAAACAGAATCACTTCAAGAGCACTGACCAGTATCTGAGGTTCACTGACTTTTCATAAGAGAAACGAGACCAGCAGGTGTTCAATTCAGTTCAAGCTTTCTGCAGCCCTTTCCATTCTGATCCATTAAACCCGTTCTCCCAAATGTGACTCAATTCAATCTGGGCCAGAACAATATTGGAAAAAATATACTGCTCTCTACTGCCAGCCACTTACACACTGGCACACACCTTCACTGACACAAAACACATCCGATTGCAGCAAATCTCCATTGTCGAAAATCTGTAGTTACAGCTTGCACATGCTGTACAATATTTTTTTGAACATTTATATTTATTTGCACATTTATAGTTTTATTTAATTTCTCCTTTGCGTGAACGACTAATTCTTCGGATTTGATTTACGAATGCACCCCTCGTCTCTCTCTCTCTCTCCCCGTCCTGTCTTATTCATTACAAATAGCCAGGTTTTGGTATTCAGAGGTCGTTTCCTTGCCTGAGGGAGGCCGTTTACTGAGTTGCAACTACTTGCTTACCCACTCTCTCACTGGACACCGTGCTGAATCTGATAGAGCTGTGCATTAGTAGACACAACCTTGACTAGGCAAACAATTGTGGTGTTTATGGTTTGATCTTTTCTTAAGTTTGTCAGTGTCTCTCATGTTGTGTTTTGATTTTTTTCGTCCTTGTTCCTTCCAAGCCTCCTTTGGCCCTCGTGTTATAATTAAAACATGCTGGACCCTGTAATGTCAATAGTCAATGGAAGAATCAGACTGAGCAGCCGGTTGGGTCTCTGGATCCCTGTCTTCCAACCATTAGAATGAGTAATGCCAGAATCTAATTCAGTTAGCCTGTTGATTACTTAAGAGATCTGAGGACAATGGGCCTGCATAACACACACACAACTTAAGTGTTTGTGTGTGTTTCTGTGTATATCAATTAATGTTTACATGAATGCACAATGTACATGTCATTTGTACCTGTCTTGTGTGTGTGTGTGTGTGTGTGTGTGTGTGTGTGTGTGTGCGTGTGTGTGTGTGTGTGTGTGTGTGATGAGAAGAGACAGGATCGATCAATCAGTATATCATACTGTGACACTGATTTGGTATTGTTGTGACATTTTGAACTTGTCCCACTCAGGTTGATTTGTATGCTTTTCACATTTTTGTTACACAATTCAAAATATAACCAAAACACTGATGCAGGCAAGCGCAAATGAAAGTAGAACTAGCAGTTGCGTTTGTTATGTTGGACTGACGCAAACCCCTATAGTGATATAACGGGAGAGCTGGGGACGCCATGATGAGAAGCTGAAGCAAAAAACAGAATCACTGAACCCCTTCAAGAGCACTGACCAGTATCTGATTTTCACTGACTTTTCATAAGAGAAACGAGACCAGCAGGTGTTCAATTCAGTTCAAGCTTTCTGCAGCCCTTTCCATTCTGATCCATTAAACCCAGTCTTCCAAATGTGACTCAATTCAATCTGGGCCAGAACAATATTGGAAAAAATATACTGCTCTCTACTGCCTCCCTCTCAGACAGCCACTTACACACTGGCACACACCTTCACTGCCACAAAACACATCCGATTGCAGCAAATCTCCATTGTGGAAAATCTGTAGTTACAGCTTGCACATGCTGAACAATATTTTTTTGAACATTTATATTTTTTTGCACATTTATCGTTTTATTTAATTTCTCCTTTGCGTGAACGACTAATTCTTCGGATTTGATTTAGGAATGCACCCCTCGTCTCTCTCTCTCTCTCCCCGTCCTGTCTTATTCATTACAAATAGCCAGGTTTTGGTATTCAGAGGTCGTTTCCTTGCCTGAGGGAGGCCGTTTACTGAGTTGCAACTACTTGCTTACCCACTCTCTCACTGGACACCCTGCTGAATCTGATAGAGCTGTGCATTAGTAGACACAACCTTGACTAGGCAAACAGTTGTGGTGTTTATGGTTTGATCTTTTTTTAAGTTTGTCAGTGTCTCTCATGTTGTGTTTTGATTTTTTTCGTCCTTGTTCCTTCCAAGCCTCCTTTGGCCCTCGTGTTATAATTAAAACACGCTGGACACTGTAATGTCAATAGTCAATGGAAGAATCAGACTGAGCAGCCGGTTGGGTCTCTGGATCCCTGTCTTCCAACCATTAGAATGAGTGATGCCAGAATCTAATTCAGTTAGCCTGTTGATTACTTAAGAGATCTGAGGACAATGGGCCTGCATAACACACACACAACTTAAGTGTTTGTGTGTGTTTCTGTGTATATCAATTAATGTTTACATGAATGCACAATGTACATGTCATTTGTACCTGTCTTCATATTATGAAGCAGTTTTCTACTTCTGCATGCGGTAGAACTTTCACACAATAAGTCATTCATTCGCTGTCTCATTCATTCATCCGTTCAGTCATTCATTGTGTTCGTCATTGTGTTGCTCTGTAAGTGGTCAGTCTATTACAGTGATGGTATCTGTGCAGAGCTGGAAGAAATAGGAGCTGTGAGAAGATGGTAGTGACGACACTGTTATTCACACAGATAAGGGCGGGGCTCAAATCTGCAGCACACACACACACACACACACACACACACTGTCCGAGGGGGGGATGGGGTGACCTACTACAGCTCAAAGAACAAGAGAAAGGATTTTTCTCTGAAGCACAACAGCTGGATGTTGGAGATGAATGAATCAGACCAAAACAAATAGAAATATAAGAATAAATAAATGGATGAATAATCAGTTGACACTGCTATCTATAGTAACAGTACAATAAACTGGTCAACTAAATGATTCATTCATTTTCCTCATCGTCTCGTGGCTTGGTCATCAACTGCTATAGCCCTTTAGGGCTTTTCATGTTTTATGCAGTCAAATCAATAACGCTGTAAAAGCTGAGTGTGAAAATGGTGTGCTTACAGTATTTCCTTCTGTGGCAATTAGTTGCTTCATCATCCTGTGTTGTTCAGCATCCCATGTTGTTCAGAATAAAAAATATTGTAGTATTTACTAAGGTGTTTTTTTTGTATTTAAATAGAGTGTGTAGCCTTGGTCCCCACATGTTTGATCTTCTATGATGTGAAAATCCTCGTCAGCCTCAGGCCAGACTATGTTTGTGCTCAACAGGATGGATGGATGGATGGATGGATGGATGGAAGAAATGGATGGATGGAAGAAATTAATGGTTCTCTGTGTTTTGTCATTAAGCTAGAACAAGGCAACGAAAAGCCAAATATGAATTGTCCTGTCACAGCTCCCTGTTCTCCTCCGTACAGCCTGACAGGTTTTTGTTCCCATAGTCCCCTTGTCTCCTGTCTTTCCTCTTTTTATAGCTTTGATTACAGGGGAATAAAGGGAACAGTAAACCTGCACGCCGTGTGCCACCTTTTTCTGCTCAGTCAGCTCCGTCCACTTCTTAATGAATATATTTTGTTTCTGGGCTCGAGCCAGCGTACCCGATTTGCTTAATGGAAACATGGCTCACATCCACAAATCATTTCGACTGCACCTTTCAACAAGCACTTATTCTGCTATTTTCCATTGTTGTTGCATGTCGCATGCTCACCCGCCATTTTGTCTGCTGTTGTTGACGAACATGATGAGAGGTTAGATGCCGTCTGCTTGTTATTCTGCTGGCGTATTTGATGGAACAACAGCTGTTATTACTGTTGTTGATCTGACTTGTAGTCTGTCTTCATCTGCTCTCCCGTGTTGATCGCTGAAATTTATTTTGAAGCTAGGTTTCTAAAAACATTGTTGCATCAATTTTTTTTTACTTTCTTTTAATTTAATTGGTGCTACATAAATGTATGCATTTATCTTCTAAGCCACTGGAGCTCATGGATACATGTACAACACCAAGTGATGAGTTGGTGAAAAATATGTGTGTAGTTATGAAGACAGATAAATGCTGACAGGTTGGGTCAAATAGGTATTCATACGGTAAAAGAAGCAAGAGAGTAAGGGGGGCTGTCGGGGCAGACAGACAGACAGGTAGACAGACAGGAGGGTTCAGTAGGACAGTAGTGTGACAGGCAGTGTCTCCCACCAGTCTGCATTATTGATGAGCTCTTTGACAAACTGCTGCTGCTCGAATCCAAGCTACAACCATTGGGTTTTTCTGGGGGTCTGTTCATTTTGTGACCTTAAGCCTTGTGTCATCGTAAAAGTAAATACAGAGAAAGTTAAACCAGGTTAACCCAACTCAAGAGTTTTTATCAAGTGGAGATTACCGAGTGCCATAAATTCAAGTCCTCAGATAATTATAAACCAGGATTTCTTGTGCATGCACAGTTGTATCCGTAATTCTACCTCAATACTGTTTTTTTTTTCTTTAGCCGAACAGGTCTCGTTTCCAGAGTGGTTTGAAACCGGCCTCTGTTTGACAAAGCGGTGAAGGATGGACGTGGAGATGATTGTGAAATTGGTCCTTCGATGAGGCTTCTAAGGATATTAAAGAGGAGGAAAGGGGGCGGGGGGTCAGGGTCAATATAAACCTAGGATCGCTTTCCCAAGGTCATGGACTAATCAAACTGGGATAATGAACAGTGAAAAAGATGATTGGTAATTGAATGAAAAGCAGGTTGGAAAAATGACAGCCAGCTGTCCTCACGCTCGTGTTTGATTTGATGATTATGACTGACTTAAGAAAAAAGAAAAGGATGATCTGTGTCAGTGACCAGCCTGAAACACAAAGAGAAATGCAGAGCGGGATCCTGCAGGAAGGAGACAAACAGACTGAATGGGAGGTCCCTGGGCTCATCTCCAATGCATGTTGCCCTGCATTAGCACTACAGCCACCCTGCCAGAGGAAGACACAGAGAGGACGAGAACTCAGACAGATGAAAGTCTCCATCCATCCATCCATCCATTATTCATCGGTGAATTAGATCTCGCCTGAATGAAGTGGAGGAGAAAAGGAAATCGAGGGCGGCGTAGTGGTAGCTAAGAGGAAATAAAGGAAAGGTATGGGCAGACTAAAGGAAAGGGAGAGATCTGGATATCAACTTGTGTTGTGGAGTTGGGAAACGGGTTGAGGAGTTCAGATGAAGGTGTGGCTCCAGTGGAGGAGGTATTTTTAGGTTTGGGGCATTTGATTGCAGTCTGGGAGGATAAGATATCCGCTCCTGGAAATGTAATGTTCCGTAAGAGGTGCAGGGAGAAGTGAGCAAATAGAAGCCGATGTAACAGAGGCGGTTGTGTAATGATTTGTTTGTGTTTTTTGGGGGGAGGGGGTTGGTTTAAGGAGAGGGGTGAAGGACAGGTTACATGCACTTGGTGGAATCTATTAAACCTTGTTATGATGGCCCGTGTTGCTTACGTGAGTTCTGTAGTCAGCAACCTTGACATACTGTATGTGCGCACATCTAGGCAAAGAGGTCAGAGATGAAGAGATGAAAAACACAAATCCTCACAACTTACATTAAATATGATTCCTAACTCAGAGCCTTAAATTGAATAAGAGAGTTTAAATAATATGCTCAGTGTCTTTGCCAGGTGCAGATTAGGACATTGTAAACATAGACCACTAACAGTGATCCTAACTATGTAAGGCATGGGAGGCACATGAATGTAATAAGATCTGTCTTTGTTGATTACAAATCAGCTGTTGCAGTCTCGTGAGGGGGTGAGGGGGTGGGGGTGGGTTTATTTGCTTGGCATTAGCAGGGCTTCCAAACGAGAATCTAACCTCTGTTATGAGGCAAGTTATTGTTTTTAATCTGCAGCGAGAGGCCTAATGAAGAGCTTTGGATGTCTGCCAGGGATCACCAGGGATCTGCTGATCTGTCATGATGCCAGTCATAGCTTACCGCCTGGCTTTTATCTGGCATGGATTCACACAAGGCTGTTCTGACACATTACTTTGAACATGTATATATATTTTGTAGGCTGGATTTTAAAAAGTGTGCACTCGTATGGCACCATCAATCCTGTATTCAAAAATGAAAGAGAGGTCTGAATGACAGAGGAGAGTAATTGAGAGCAGGGAGGTGATGTAGGACTGATAGAGAGACGAACGGAGACGCGTGACCTTGTCTCAGCTGTGTGTGTGTGTTTTGATGTTTTTATCTTCTCTCTCTTTCTTTAACTGCCACTCTCAGCCGCTCTCACATGTGGCTAACTGCAAAGAGGTTGCCCACACACACACACACACACGTGCATGCTCGTAGACACTCTCACATACATGTGTGTACACAGACACATAAGGAGCTGTGTGTTACATGGGGTGTGGGTGTGATTGTGAGCTATAGATGATGACAGCAGGACCATATGCTTATGTATTCTTGTTATTTTTGCTGAACTGTGTGCAGAGCACAACCAGTGAAATATCACACCGTGTCCACACGAGGAGCATTATGTTTCCAGGAAACGTTTATTCCCATACAGTAAAAGTTTATTATCCAATGGAATTAGCACAGCCTTATATTTCATGGTCACTCTGTGTGGGTGGGTTTGTCCTGTATGTGTTATGGCACTGCAGAAGACACAGTGTCCTTCACGGTACCAATGCACTGCAGTGGCTCTCTGGAGGAAAGACGGGAATCTGGCGCTGATTGGCTGTGAAGCCTGAAGAAGTGATGAAAATGTGCTGCTCATATCAGATTGTCTGATCATCTCTATATTACTGTATTGACTCTCTCACCTTATTGTCAACACAATTACAGGCCTCAGCACTACACCTGGCAGCAGAGGGATCTGTTTCAGATATAATATCTGATGGAATCATTTCTCTAGCAGGAGAGTTTGACTTTAAATTGAGTCTGGGCCCCACAGGGGTCCATGCCAGTGTACATGATTGCATTTGTGTGCAAAGATGGCGTATATTTGTATATAGTGTGGTGACTGTAAATTTCATCCTCATTTTACCAGTGGGAAAAATAAAGGAGGAAATACACTCAGAGAATAACAAAGTGGTGGCAGTGGCCAAAAGTGACAAAATGAGAGCAGGAGCATGAAAGAAAAAAGAGAGGTGACATTGGTGATAATTGGACGAAAGGAAGCAAACGCTTCAGGGAGGCTCCTCTCTCCCATAGCTTACTATTACTCACAAATTCGGAAAAAAAAAAAAAACCTGGAGCCAGACAAGAAAAAAAGAGATTCTGTCTAAAGCCCTTTTATTTGCTTATTCAGTAAATCTGTATTCAAAGCACAGTTTAGCTACTTCCCAAAGATGACAGAAATAACTCGTTGTAATTTAGCATTAATATTTTTCAGATCAGGGGCAAAGAAATATTGGCCCAGCTATCATTCCTTCTCTTATTTACACTATATCACATTCTTCCAATCCCGAGACAGGATGAGAGAAGGATACATATGAATAATTTACAGCTATTGTCCCCTCCTGGACAGCCTGTCTGTTTTTATATTAAATGTTGAATTATTAACAGTGTGTGAGATTGGAAATGCAGCGGATCGCCCTTCAAATCCTCCCGAGTCTTTTGAAACTTTCCCCTCTCTTACCGGCAGCCGTAATGATAGCAGGAACAGGTAGATGGTAAAGGGGGAGGTAATTTCAGTAACATGAGAGCATTTTGTGGTTTTGCAGAAGCAAATGGGAAGACGGGACACTGAAAGACGAATGGGTGTTCATGTTTTCTATATCGCTCTCTATCTCCCTGCTGTCTCTCTCCTTTCCCCCCCCCCCCCCACACACACACACACACACACACTCAGTAAAGGTCGGACACCTTCTGTCACTAAGTCACCATGTCAAGACAGCTGATCGTCATTCTCAATAATTCCTCTTAACCGTCCCTGCTACCATATGCTGGCCTCAGGGGGTATGCATATTTCATATCCTCCTCAACATGTGTCTAATGTATTCATGATGCGCTGTAATAATAACCAATATCACCAGTGCTGGCAGAGTTTCTCCCCTTTCCCCCCCCCCCCCCACACACACACACACACACACACTCAGTAAAGGTCTGACACCTTCTGTCACTAAGTCACCATGTCAAGACAGCTGATCGTCATTCTCAATAATTCCTCTTAACCGCCCCTGCTACCATATGCTGGCCTCAGGGGGTATGCATATTTCATATCCTCCTCAACATGTGTCTAATGTATTCATGATGCGCTGTAATAATAACCAATATCACCAGTGCTGGCAGAGTTGACGCACTGTTAGACTCGAGTTTGATGTGGACTACATTTTTCCATTGTGTCTCTTCCTGGTGGCATATTGTCGGACTTCCCTGCCTGTCACTTTGAGAAGTATCCTCTTGACTTATAAACAGGTATATTAGAGTGAAACACTCCTTAGTGGCTTTTCAGTAGAAATAACAGTTTGTCTCTGTTTTGCATTTTGCCCTCAGGGCACACTGAACACGACTTCTTGACAAGTGCCATCTGATAATTAGGGCTCATAAGCACCCTATTAGTATGCAGCTCAATTGAGCAGAGAACAGCTTATTGTTCCCCTGGCGTGTGCAGTAGCCATTTGTAAGAGGATTATTGTGAATTTCTCGTTAATGTTTTTATGAGCATCAGTTGTACGTGCATGACTTAAATTGTTGCCTTGTTGATCTCATAGGCATTTCTCATTAATGTAGCCAGCATTTCTGCAGTAGTGATAATGCCAGCATTAGGATGCATGGTCATGTTTGTGAAAGCAGTAAATCGGTGATGGTAAGAGGAGTGACACTGTGCTTTAGAGTTTGTCTCACTGTAGGATTGCGACGTTGTTTTCTGTACCTTTCTGTGACAACTCAAAGCCAAGCTGAACTTTGTCCATCACTGTTACCATGGCACCAAGGAAAGAGGGTAGAATCGCTTGAGCCTCGTTTTGTTCCTGTGACATTCAGGAGCTAAACACAATACCCACAGAAGATGTAGAATGAAGGGCTGGGGTGTTAGGGTGAATTTTAATACTGTCCTGTGAAAGCACTCTGGTACGCACACAAACACACAGGAGAAATAAACATATTCTCTGGGTTTGACATTACATTATGGCAGTTAAAATCAGTTAATTTTTTCAAATATACAAAGAAAATGATTATTTATCACTGTATACTATTTGATTACAATGTATACAGAACATTTTCACCATGACACAAATATTGTTGTAATTTTGCTGCTGAAAACACTTTTCGTTATTAGTTGAAATATGAATTGTCCTACACAAAATCAGATAATTATAGGCCCTTCTGACTCATTCTTCACTTCATTCTCAGTATGATGTTGTTTTGTTTTGTCTACACTGGCTCAGTCGATCGAAGTGTATATAGCTTGTATTTTATGTTTCTGTTTACAACCAAGGTTTACCAGGAGTAGGTCAGATCTTCAAGGGTCGATTTATTCCCCCTGTAGAAATACCAGCCTGATGCTGTTTTCTGTAAGGCTTTAGAAGGCTCAGTCAGTATGGTTCATCCTCCGTCAGACACACACACGCACACACGCACAAACACGCGCACACACACACTCACTCTGAAACCACAGAAATCTCCGGCTCTGATTTGGCGGTCTATTTGCTCCGAGGCCATATGAAAGGGATGAATGGGAATTCAGAGCCCCTGTGCCCAGTGGTGGTTGACAGACAGTGGCTGCCTCCTCTCTACATGCTGCTTTCTAAACTCAGCTGGTATCGATCCCATGCTGATGAGTGACACACACAGAGAGCCTGACACACGCACACACACACAGACAAATACATGCCATATAAATACTAGTCACAATAGACAAACAAACTTGAAGCCTAAACATTTTTAACTGATATATCCATTAATTTGTGGGAAGTATCGATCACATCTAAGATGATACTTACATACTAAACAATTTACTTACATACTAAGCAATTGTAATGCAAAATGAAAAATAGTATCTTCAATACCAAGTTGGCAGGCAAAAACCTCCTCTGTGTATTTTTCAAAGCTCCCAGTTCACTCAGTAATACTAAATTGCTAATATTTATTTACTGCTTTGTAAATAAAAATGGGGTCCTCCTGTTCATGTAAATCACGTTAATGATATGACTCCCTAGCAACACAAGGTCAGTAAGCTCCTAATCAAATCGAGTCAGGAAATTGCTCCTAATCTAATAATATCAAGTATTGAATTCCTCCTGGGCTAAATGGAAAAGGTAGAATGGAAAGTATGATGCTTCATCCATAAGTTAGAGTTACAGCATTGCAATGAGAAAATGGAATGAATGAGAATGAATGAGAAGTTCCACCGGGCAGGTTAAACTGCAAAAGTGCAATCAACATTACATTTCCACATTCATGAATCATTTCATGTTCTTAATTTCTCATTTGTCCTATTTTACTCTTGATTAAACCTATGTCCATCCATATAGAATGTGTCATAAGGTATTAAGACTATGACATATATTTATCCATTTTGACAATATGCACAGTGTTGTTTGTCAGATGCATTGAAGATGTTCGTTGCTGTAATTTTAAACCATGTCTGACTGAGCAGTTTCCAGACACTGCGAATGTTGTCATCCCTCTGAGTAAATGTCTTGTTACATGCCTGCTAATCTGCCAGCATCTAAATATCTGCGGTCACAAACAAAACGTGTGTGTGTGTGTTGGCGAGGCGCGAGTGTGTGTCTGTCAGCATGTTTTTCTAAATGTTTCGTTTTTTATATGTCCAGTAATTTTGTCCTGTGTGAAGCTGTTTAGTTCGACGCTTATCGAGAGACTGCAGCTGCTGTTGTGAGAATACCATGGCAGCCTGGAAGGACTTCAAACAACACACACACAAACACAAACACACACACCTTGGTTTATCCACAGCAGTATGACTCAGTATGCATACACCCCATAAACATGCAAGAATAACTGCATGTTTTTAATATTATGTTTTGTGTAGAATAACAGAATGTTCGATTGATCGATTGCTAAATCATCAACTGATAAACAGAATTACATGGTCATAACAGGTTAGGGCTGTGCAGTGTGGTAATTTCATATTCAATTAATGATACATATATTGTATCATAATGCACAGGTTATGAAATACATTGTTATGCATCTGATACAGGTCATAGGTTGGTCATAGGTTTTCTCAACCTATGACCTGTATCAGACTTTTCAATATAAACAGTGTAGAATAAAATGAAAGGTTAGATGTTCTTTACAGTCATATTGTCTGGCCCTATAACAAGTGTCAATAGTGTACTGTTTTTTTAAATTGCCACCAAAATTACCATCACCATGTGACATTTTAAATATCAGGGCGCTAATTTGAGAAGAGAAGCAAGGTATCCTATGACGACAAATCTCTCGCTACATACTCTTTCTCATGAGTGATGATGTATTTCAAGCTATGGCAGCATCCATGCTATAGTGTTACCTCTCTGACCTCCTCTGATAATGGCCCGGTAGGTTAATGGAAACTGAATGTTGTTCACGTCTACAGTGTGGCTTAGCTGCATCTGCCACGGTTACAGTAGTGGGGCTTTGAGTCTTATTCTGCTTAGATTAATGGCCTCAGCTTGGACTATTGACACAACACTTATCTTGTTTTTATGTCTCCAGAGACTTCTGTCTATAAACCTTAGCCGCACACGTGCAGTGTCAAACACGCAGGCCTGCACACACACACAGACACACACCTCGCAGAGGTTCCGGCATGGACAGTAGAGATACCATTAGATGCTAATGGATCTGAGCTCAAATTAAAATAATGAGCAGAGCTGGCCTTTGACGCGCTACACCCACCACGCTGTCTGAGGGGAAGACGGACAGTGTGGTGGGTGACAGACACACTGGAAATAAAATGTAATGTTTAAGTAAAATTACAAATGATAACAATCTGTAGCTCCAGGGACTGCAGCTTGTCATTCATAGATGGTCAAACAGGACCATCACGACCATGCATCACATCACAGCACAACACAGATTTTTCTAAAATGTTTTTATTTACAATTTGACTTTGAAAGCAGGTTTTATGTAATAATTTGATGTGGTTAAAATAGCTGATCAGTTCTAAAGTTAC
The DNA here is from genome assembly GCA_016785345.1 of Trinectes maculatus. NCBI lineage: Eukaryota > Metazoa > Chordata > Actinopteri > Pleuronectiformes > Achiridae > Trinectes > Trinectes maculatus. Next base: position 32,503 of record JAFBJQ010040605.1, on the reverse strand, counting down.
TGGTAAACATGTTAATAAAAGACCTGCTACACATTAAGTAATTGTAGTTAACACATAATCATATAATCACATATAAGCATCAGCATGTTACTGTGTTGATTATAGATTACACATTTCTTGTCTCGGCTAAGAGCAGACGTCATGGATCCAATTTCTTTAGAAGCAACATAAACAAACAGGTGTAGAGAACGTCACCAGGTTGTTCAGTACACCTGCAGAGGAGGATCACTGAGCTCAGTGTAGTGGCCCTGCTTGTATTGTTATGCTCCTGTGTAGCAGATCAGAGGGAGAGACAATGGCAATGAGCAGATGAGATGTCCCTGTAGGCTCAGCTTCTGCTGTACCTGGAAGATCAAACACAAAGAGTGAACTAAACATCACAGGAACAACCGCCAGCCATAGTTATGCTAACAGATTGCCTTGCCCAGACTTACGTCTGTCAAAGTGAGTGTGGCTGATATGTGTTTAAGAGTGAGAGAGAGGAGAGGGAGGGAAAAGGGTGAGATACAACCCTTTGTACATACACTACATGCAACCTTTCTAAACCCACACACACACACACCACTCACACACACATACGCTCAGAGAGTATGCTATGTGATAATATGCTGTAATAGAAATGTGTTTTTACCTGTCAGATCCAGATTGCTTTTTGCTGAACGCTGCAGTGAGTCACACTGGGCCAAAGTGGAAATGTTCCAATAAATGGTTGCATGTCTTTGAAAGAAATGTTCTTTGCTATACTCTTTTTGCATTTGACAGCTCAGGGACCTTTTTTCCCAAATGGGCTACATTAGTTTTATGATACTTGCATCAGATTAAGGGGAAAAGGGGGGATGGGAAAGGCACCAACAGTCCTCTAGATACTTAAACTATAATAATATAAAGTTTGAGGGTTCAGTAATAACCCATTAACACGCAGCAAGAAAAATAATTGGACGTAGGAGAAGCAGTGGCTGCTAATGGGGATTCTTTAAAGGGTAGAACGAAATTAATTTCTGTGACCTGCAGAATAGCTGTTGAATTAATTGGCCCAGAGCTGGTTTTCATAACAGAAACATGAAAAAACAAACAAACAAGTGTAGTCTGTAATTTCTTTGTTTAGCTCAGGTAGGCACACTACAGTGTGCTATGGGCTTCAGGTGTGTTTTTTTTTTACCTCTCAGATCCGCAATCAACATACATGGAGCTGGTTGGCAGAAATAATAGCTCCCTACTGAACAGCAGCTGCTTGACATCAGGCATGATTGGGTAAGGTGGGAGTTGATGCTTGCCATTGGTTGATGGTGGTTAGATACAAGCTGCTGATGCTAGCCGCTCGGTTGCCTGGATACAGCCATCCCTCACTGTGTGAGTGGCCTTGGCAAAGTGACGGACAGCATAAGTGCTCTACAGAGAATCTGTTGATTCTGCACAGCACAATTTATCTGTCTGTGCAGTGGCTATAGATCATTCTCTGGAACACTCTATCTCTTTATCTGTTTTGTTCATACCACTGTGTCTTTGGGATCATGCGTGTTAATGTCCACTGAGCACCGGAGTTTGTTTGTCAGCTCCTGTGTCAATCCATTACTTTGGTCCAAAGCAAAATAACTTTTCAATTTGCCACGTTTAATATGGATAAAACCATCAGGACACATTTACACCTTATGGACAGTTTTGTCAATAAGAAATTATAAAATAATAACGTAATGTGACTGTATTCTCACTTGTGTATTATTTGATCATTTTGTTTAGAACAAAAGCAGTAAGGCCCAGTGTTGTTGGGCCTGCACCATGTGCTTCTGCATGCTCTGGCTACGCTCCAGACTCTGAGCTCAGCAGACCGCCGGCTAATTTGTTTCTTTTGGTGGACTCCACGAACGCACATCCTCCTGGACACTTGTTGTCTGTGTGCATGCGTGTGTGTGTATATGTGTGTGTGTGTGTGTGTGTGTGTGAGAGAGAGAGAGAGAGAGACCCTAACAGTTACTCAGAGATGTCTCCTCGTCCTCGTCTCTCTCTCTCTCTCTCTCTCTCTCTCTCTCTTTCTCTCTCTCTCTCTGGGAGCTCAGCCACTGAACGCTGCCAACCCATGAATGTCTTCTACTGCTGGATCGTATTTCAGGCGCAGTGTGAATCATGCACAGACACACACTCAGACGCCCCAAAAAATACACAAATACACACTGTATTTTGAGAAACATAAAATTGTCTAACCTTTTCAACAATGACAAGGAGAAAAGTGTGCGTAAACATGAGATATGTTCCGATTCCTTGGAAGTGAATGTAAAGAATTATATGGATTATTTTGTAGTTGGTAAGGTAAATGAGCAGTTTAGAAATTAATCTAATTACATACTGTAATGTATCTGTAAACAGATTTTTCAGATGTGAACTGGGCTGATCGTAGTAACTTTTGCAATGTAGAAAGTTCACATGCTGTATAATGTATTCATCCTCATCCTTGTGTGAAATATAAAAAGAGAGGACAGAGAGATGTAGACATTTTAAAATTACAAAAACGGGACATTAAATGAAAGCGATTTACGCCAGAGCGCCGCTGCCATTTATCTGTGGACACAAAGTAGGTTAAGTCATTAACGTCAATGTGCACAGCGGTCAGTTGAGCGACCAGCAGAGCATAAACAGACCTATGGTTCGGCTGCCTTGTCACAGCTAGGACTATTCTGATCACCTGTTACCTGCTTGATCACCTGCTATTAGTTAGATATGTGCACTTATCACAGCAGCAGAGCCATCAAGGACCATGTGAGATTGACAACACCTCATCTACCTCTGCCCCACCCTGTCTGAGTGTCTCTCCAGGCCAGTGACATTCTCCTGTTTGTACCCTGGCCTCAGTTGCCTTGACAACTGTTACTGCTCACTTTCTCTGTGATGGTGCAATAAGTGCTCCAATTATGTAAATTCTGTTCAACCAGAATGTTTTGCAGTTTAAACACGGCAAGCTGAAAAGCCCTTAGCCCCTTGCATTCAGCTCTGTAGTCCCGCAGTGAACAATCCATCCTGCACTGTGGCATTACTGCACAACCCTGATCATTCCCTTTGTTTATCATGTTTCGTTTTCACACATGATTTGTGAGGTGAAGTAGATAAATGGATAAATACATTATATGCAGATCAGTGAGCGTTGTTTTGAATTAAAGAGATATAGCCTTGTTCTACACGTTTCTCACATTTATTCATTGATGGCCTATTTGCCGTCGCCTTATGTGCTTTGACGTCAAATGTTCACAACCAAAACTGTTGTTTCCAAAATCCTGTTTGCCTTCAATAACAACGTGTACCCTAAGAGGCAGACTCTCAGGGGCCCAGCAGTCATGCAGCAAATGTTGGCGTTGGCACAAGCCTAGTGAGGGTATGAGGCCTATAAAATATCCCTTGAGAGCCAAGGCTGTCAGTGTGTTGCCATCCCTCCTCCTGTTGTGTCTGTAGCCTCAACACTTTCAGAATAATTAATGTATTTGAGTGTAAGCTACCCTATTGCATAGTTTTAACTTTCCTATAGGGATAATTCAGTGATGCCATTGGCACTTGTGTGTTTGTACATTGTTTTGAATGAGCTCTTTTGAACTATGGGGCCGTACTGGTCTTTTGTTGTCTGTCTGTCGGTCGCCCACACTCCTTCCCCAACTCCCACCCCTTCCCCAACTCACACAACATCCACCCATCCTCCCTCGTCATCTCCCATTCTCCAGCCACAGCTACAGGCTCTTTCATCTACTCTCTAGTGGATAAGGCGTGGAGGATATGTGTGTGGGTGTTACGGTTTGTGTAGGTCTGAGTCCCCGCTGTAGGTGGACAACAGCAGGAATGTGAGCATTTCATTACCACTGTTTGACCTTTCACATTTGATGCTGTTGTCATTCAGTGTGTGACTGGCCCCATCATGTTCACAGCAGCAGTCTGAACACTGGAGGCAGAATTGGCTGCGACTGTTGCTGCTTGTAGCTGGAAGATGTCATATCCTGATTCTCATTTGATATTCACACCATAATGCATATCATTAGTTACGTTACTACTACCTTTTCTCAGCCATCTAAAATACCTAAAATACACAAACACATGCACACACTCGCACGCACACACACACACATATTGTCCAAATGAGTTCCATTGGTGTCCTTCTGACTGTCAGAATGACATTAGAATACTAATAACAAGGCGAGGTCCAGGATGATAAAGGTCAGTATTGATAGAGCACAGCAGGGGCAAATAAAATGCAAGCATTCCCCTTTTCAGATATAATAATTGCTGGGATTTTGTTAAACAGTAATTTGAAAATCTCCATGTTTTAAAGCACTGGTGGTGCATTTTCCACTTTTCTGAAATTTCATATACTAATCTGTTTATTTAAAAAAATACTCAGTTAATGACAAATAATAGGTTAGTAGCAGTCCATTTGTTTACTGTCTAAATAGGTGTACATTTATAAATTACTCCAGTGTATGAACGACTGTGCTCTTTTGCCATCCTGTTTATGTGTGTAATTAGACGTGAAATTGGCCTACAGATTTCCTTGTTAAGGATTTTCCAGAGGGACAAATGGGACATAATAGAATTCTTTAGATTGACATCCAGCTGTATCCATGGTAATTCAATGAGGCCGCTGCACCCATTACCGGGCCCATCCTTCAGGAATGTACGCATGCATACATACCACATACAAATAACAATACAGGCAGCAAACACGAGCCTCATTAAGAACTGCAAAGGAGAGGCTAATTCTTCCTCCTTCCTGAGCTGAACAGAGTAAAAATGAGAAGCGAGGTAGCGAGTATGTCACTTCAATAACAAAGCACTGTGGTGATTTGCTGTGACTGCACATGAAAGGGATGCCTTTAGGGGTAAATGTTATGTGTGTACGCTTAATTTGATAGCTAATAACTCAGTCTATCATTGTAACATGTCAGGGGTATTTGGCCCCGATAAATGATCGTTTCTCTTCTATTCTGTCAAACCTCTGGTTCTAGCGTTTATTGCCAATGTCTCAACAGACACCTTGTTTGTCACTTGCTCTGTTTTCTGGCCTCTATCCATCTCCTGCTGGCCCGGAGGTCAGAGTCCACTCAGCTGTAATCATTCCTCTTTAGCCTGCCAGCTCACACTGGACCTTTGCACTGTCACTGCTACTGTTGATTCTTTTGAAACGCGGTTAGGGCTCCAGGAGTATTCATAGGCTGACAGATTGAGGACCTGTTATGTCTGGTGGTCTGAAGACTGATGTAATTCAGATTAAATGTGCTCTCAGATAAAGAAGCATGTGATGATTGTCTGAAATATGTGTTGACCTGAAGCAGCACACAGGCAAAGACAGGACCACTGTTCCCTGGTTGTGACACAGGATATGTGAACATCTGTCAGTTTAACAATAACAGTGGTGCATTACTGTGTGCCTCTGTGTATGTTGTTCTGTTAGTATGTGTTTATGCATGTGTGCACATAGTGTATCAAGGATTGCATGTCAGTTCTGGGGAAGGGGCCTTTACAGTGCTAGTGTTTAAAATACTGCCAGGACCTGCACGCACAGACACACACAATGCTTTAAATAGGCTCATATGAAAAAACATGTTTCACAATCACACACATCTGATAAGTGGCTAAAAGCAAATGAAGCCCTGCACTGACCCTGTGAGTCTACTGTAGCTTTTATTTTCTGTGAAATATTAACAGACTTTTACTGACTGGCAGAGTGTTAGCTCTTCTTTTAGTGTATTATTGAAAAGATGAACTCAAACCCAGGAACATGCTGTCAGACCCAGTGCATAACAACAAAACAATTTTGCTGGAATATATTTAAATCATTTTACATTTTGTAAATTTACAATCCAGTTGAGGATACTGGTTTGAATCCATTACCTGGCACAATAGACAGACACAGCTAAAAGTAAAGGTTAAAATAATTATTAATATTATACATATTATAAGTATAATTATATTGATTGATACAAAACTGTGTAAAAAAGTTTATTGAGTAAAGGACCTTTCAAATCCAATTGTGCATTCAGTGGCAGTGTCTGTTTGTTTAAGGCTTGGCACTATCCAGGTAGTAGGTTAACGAGGTGTAATTGATTAGCTCCACCCTTGTGCATCACCACCAGCTAAATGCCTGCATATCAAAGGCTGCTGCTGGCTCTGCAGCAGGGTTTATACCTGTGGATCCAACAGGGCCCCTGCTGCCACATCCATCATAATAAAGGTGTTTGTGCTGAGCACAACTCAGCTCTGTGGCATTTTAGGGTCCTTGAAGGACAGTTAAACCCTGCTGTAATGAATTACCCATCAGCTAGACTGGGGCTCCCAGCCACCACAAGGGCCCCCTCTGTCACATTCATCATCAGAAGAGGGGGGCTGCTCCACACAAAGGGGTGGGAGGTGGGGGATGTTGCTTAATCAAAGGACAGGGGTACAGGTGTGTGTCCGGATAGAGGGATGGTTTTTTTGAAGGTCTGAGGTCACACTGTCAGGGTCAGTGCCATTAGTGAGCTGCAGTACTGCAGTAGTGGAGCAAGGTTTGGCCACTCAGAGCCATATTAAACGTTACAAAACGTTGGAAGAAGAAGGATGTGAGAGGGATGTGGGAAATATGGGAATAGGAATGTCAGTGGGGCGTGGGAGCATGGAGAGGTTGTCCTGGTCCACAGGGGTTTCAGAGACACAAAGAGCTGCTAATCCCAGAGGACACTCCTCCATCAACCAAGCCTGCCTTTATTACTGGCCTGATTAAACACACCCACCAGCTACTAATGTAGCTGTTATATATGATCTCTCTGTCAGGTATTCTTAGATCTATACTGATTACCCCTCCCTGTCGCCTCCCCCACTCCCCACTCGCCCCCGTGATCTGGCACATGACGAGCTCCTATAGTAACAGAGAAAAGGCCTAATTAGCATATCTGATATGTGTGTCATTGTGTTTATGTTTTCACATATCTTTAAATGTTTGCGCTGAATAATTATGCTTGATGTTTGTTTCATCTTTGTGATATAGAACAGATAATTAATTTCATCATCTTAACATAAAGTTCAAATTCTTTAAGGATGAAATGTAATGCCAACTATATGCAGTATTAAATAGGTTTATTATATAGTCAGTTACATTAACCACTACAGCTGCAGCAAAATCTGTCTGTGATATTTCCTGACACAACACAGCTAGAGATTCCAGGCAAGAAAGGAGAACGATTTTTATAAACACATTCCCAGTGGGGTCTTCAATATAAAAGGCTTTTCGTGTAACTGTGCCACAAGTGCCTGGAGTGTTGACTCCACTATGTGAAGCGTTTGTGTCAATCAAGGTTAGAAAGGAGAAATCCATGGTCTTTTTTGAGGGAGTCTAGACTGGCAAAGTGAGTCTTCTCAAAGCTGATACATGTCTTAAAAAATGTGTTTATACTTTGTACTCAAACAGGTCAGAGCTATAAATTAATGTAACTATTTTGTAAAAACTCGTCCCATATGATCAGTGTTGCCTACTTTGGAAAATAACATGTTTTACAGTTGTGTATTTGCTGAACTTTGTCATGCGATGCCTTGTTTTAAGGCTGAAGTAAACATTGTACTTTTTATACATCAGTTCTCCTGTGATGCCTTTTAGGACCATGCATTCAGCTAAATTTGTTGTTCTGGGAAGCTCTGCCTAAATCGTTGGTTTATTCAGTCATTTATCATGGACTGCTGCTTTTTGGTCTCATTTCACAGTCAGTTGGTGTGTGCTGCTCTTTTCCTCTGCTCAGTGAGATGTGCAGCCTGGCCTAATCAGAGATCAGGGTATTGATTCCGCCATGCAATACAAAGGTACTGAGCAGGCCTAATCAACACCTATTGATTATTTTATGCTGACCGCTTCCTTCTTCTATGGAGCTTTCCATTCAGCATGCCTGCTATGAAATGTGTTTGTGATTTCTTCTCTTGGTCTGTTTGTTCTTCTGAGATATAATCCTGTCAGGGAACATTTGTCCTGTCACAGGAATAAATGACGAACAGTGTCGCTGCATTTTATCAAATAATCAACACAAATGCACTCAATCATGAAAACACATGCGCATGTACACACACACGCCCACACACACACACACACAAAGAAGTAAGGAGCACCTGCTCATTCACATGCATGCACACAATCACATAGTGATGTGAGAGCAATTGGCTCCAGCAGAGGAGAGGCCAAATCCCAGAGCTGGTTGCTAATGGCTACAGGATCCTGGGGAGCAGGGAGAGATGTCGATAATGACAATGTCACTCCCAGCCAACCAGATCTCAAAAATAGGACAAGACATACACTTACTCGAATGAAAATGTCTGAGTGAAAAGTCTGCTGTTTTTTTTCATAGCTCACACAGACACACACACACACATATAGATGCTGATATGGAGGAGCAATTTTCTTCCAACCAGGTGGCTGTGTGTTGTTATAGCCATCAAAAAGCGACTTCGCTGTAGTCAGCCATTTTTGCTTCAGGTGCAGTGTATGAATAAAGGATTTGTTTCCATTTTATACTGCTGGTACATAATCATCACATGATTTCCGTACATTTTCATTTGAATTTCAAAGTCAAATAATTCTATATCTTTTATCACACTGACATCAACATTTATGATATGTTAATATTATATTTTATAACAGTAGTGGAGGGAGTCTGCCCTTTTCAGTATTTTTGTCCTGGTCCTCTGGTGTATTCTGGGTGCTTTGATTGGAAGACAGTTAATTTCCTTATTCTGTCCATCAGCCTGTGACTGTGAACTTGTAATTTAAATCAATTACGTCTGTTTATTTACTGCAAAAAAAAAAACTGTCGCGTTACATTCTTATCTTTGGCAAGGATTTCTTCCTTTTGAAAATAGGATTTTTGCAGCCAAGTCTTTGTAGTACATCACTGCAGTATTTAGACAAACGCAGCTTCAAACCCCAACCCAGATATCTTCCCCTGTCATCTCCCAGTGTCACTAGCTATTTTCTGAATGCTGGGTTTCTAAGGTGCCGCCATATGCAACTCATTCCGCATGGTTGCATATGGGTCAACAGGACAAGCTTTTCTCCACAGACTGCATGATGATTAATATCAATCACGTTTGTGTAACACTGAGAGCAGAACATAAACCTTATTATAATCTTAATGAGGCAAGACCATGTAGAGCAGCCGTGACTAATGGAGTTAGGTTGTCAGATGTCGATCCTGAGAACGACAGAAGACATGAACTATCTATTTACAGTCTTCACACGATGCAATTTACTTAGCTTTCTGCAATTTGATCCTCTGGAGGAGATAAGTGAAGGGAAAAACTGTTTGTAAAAGATCATAAAATATGTTAATTAACTGCTTGGCATTGTTGTCTTGATTAGAACCCAACCCCTGATCTTTCGACAGGTCAAATATCACATAAATTAAAATTGGGGAAAATCTGTGTGATTGTGATGAAACTGTATAAAATCTCAAATGTAATCATGTTTTGCGCCGTCAAACCTTAATTTTTCCAGCTCAATAAATCAGTAAACAATTTTATGAGCAGTGTGGTATTTTATGTCCCCAAGCTGCCATATTGGCATTTCATCTTAAAGTAAAGCGATGTGATTTATAGTACTGGCAGAGTGACAGACCTCTGTGAGAGACCTCTAGAGATGAATGGAAACTCTTTTGCCAAAAAAGTTCGAAGGCACTTGAGGACAGCAGTGCACCATGAACTCCAGAAAAGATGCTGTATTTGAGTCAGCATCCTGTTTACCCGTCACATCCCTGCACACAGATATGAATGATCTCGGGAGAAATACAGATTTTCCACTTTTTCCACTTACAGATGTTTTATACACTTTCCTTGGAATCCTTGCCTCCTTCATGTTTGTATAGGGTTTGTAACCCGTGACTGCCATGTACTACTGATGCACTGTAGGAAAACCAAAACAAACACTGTATCTGTGTATTACGGGTCCTTTTAATTCAGCTAATCCTCAACAGAGGTGCAATTATATAATAAGCTATTTGGCTATTCATTTTAAATCTTATTGAACGCACATTAAAATTCTTTTAGAGATGTCAATCAAAGTGCCGCCATACTTCCTGTGCAGAGCACTAGCAGGTAGCACACTGGCTCCCCAATGGCAGATAATGGAAGCAATAGCCCATACCCATAAATGGTTATTCATGGCTTGTATATCATGGTAGGAAGCACTATCATAGTCAAGCGTGTATATCAGGATTGTGTTTCAGGATGCAGATTTTTTTTAGAGACGTTGAGTTAGCAGTGAGTATTTAGGTTGCTTTCATACCACAAATCGAGGGATTAAAGACTTTGTTACTTCCTGTGTTCCTTGTGTTAATTTGCACAGATTGCCAGCTGTTCGCTCAGATGATGGGTTGCAGTACAGATTAATAATAAAAAACAAATATACATTCTGATTCTGGAATCAGAATTTGTTGGCTGAGGGTTTTCTTTTTAAATTAGGAAATGCTATGTAATGGGAGCTTTTCCATCAAAGAATGCGATAATAATATCGTAAAACTCTGTTTTTAATTAAGAGATATTGCATATTTGCAAACATATTCTATGATATATTATAATTATATTCTGCAGGTCCTCTCCGTGGAGTCACCTTACTGGCTCCACAGTGCCTGTTCCCTTTGGAGTCTGTATGAAATTAGACCTGATATCTCGAGATTAGATTAATTAATGTTGTCTTAGGGATCTTTGCAGTGAGCGCGCTTGCACACTGAGACATTGATACTTAAACACATCCGTTATTGGACTGCAGCCACTGGGGTAAAGTCTGAATTAGCTAAGATGTTGCAGACTGTGTATAGATATGTGATATTAACAACAAATACATATATTAAAAAGCCTGCATTGACCTGAATGAGAAACATAACACACACTGGTGGTAATTAGGTTTGGGTTATGGTTTCAGAGTTTCAGGAACTCAAAGGGTTTAAGATGTTCGACTGATTTGAGTCTGAGGTTGAGAGAACCGATTAAGATGTGGTAGAGCTGCTTGGACTAAACTGCACAAACTGACTTTTCCGTTTTACTGCCCTCTTAGGAGCAAAGAGCAGAAGTAATTAACTTTCCCATAAGCCCCCTGGTCAATAATACTGCATTCTGTGTGCTTGGTTGTCTGATTGGAAGACTCTATGGCCTATTTCCCATTCAGGTCCAGTTCCGCATCATCCAACTTCTGTTCCTGTGTTCCATGTTCCCATATATGTCTGTGCTTTTGCCCATTTACCGTGCAACTGAACTCCAAGGCAAGTCACTAGAATGCATTTTTAATTCTGGTGTATTTTCTTGGATAAATGTGTGTGTTTGTGTGCGAGTGCCTGTATCCCGCAGTCCAATCGAGAGTGTTCATGGGGATTGTAAGAGATGCAGGAAGTGAGCTCTTTAGTGTTGTTCTCCTGTTTTCTGGGAAATTGTGGACAAAACATTAAAGTATGGTCTATTTGCCTACTTCAGGGACTCCTCAGAAACCTTGCTTGTTATTGTCAGTCCATCAGCCCTGTACCTCAACAACAACTTATTGTTGAAGGATTCACTCAGACAATTGCTGCATGAGCTACATGGTAGCGACATATGTACCTATTATTCCGAGTACGGTAATTTACCGTTCATTTAAATGAGTCTGTCTCTGGGTAAAGAAACTAGAGACTGTTTGCCGTAGCATTTTGTTAAACTAATTTGTATATATGGCGTGAGCTGAAATGTCCACCGTCCACACTGGACAGTAACTGAGTTGTCACAATTTCTCACACACTTTATTTTTCTCCTTCTCCCTCTGTGCATCCCTCTCTGGTTATGTTCGACTGTGTGTCTGAGTGTTCTGAGTTCTGAGTGTGTTTTTTCCCTCTGGTCCCCGGGATCATCTCACACCCCATCTGGCCTCTTGCTTGTACTGTCTCCCGCTCATGCAGTATTCACTTGGCTGCTGGTAGTAGAGCCATCACATGTGCCTCACGTTCAATCTCTCGTTCATTTTCACACACACACACACACACACACACACACACACACACGTAATAAATTAACACTTGTCAGAATGTGTTGAACGTGTGATTCTCCCCATCATATCATTTTCTCTACACAACTCTAGTTGATGTTTGGAGCTGCTTACCTTGCAGTCTTGCTGTATAAATAGTACACAATAGATGGGGAGCTGCAGTGGTTCCTCGCCCTGCCTCCGGTCCTGCCAGGCAGGCGTCTAGCCCAGCGAGTGTGCATTCTTAATGCTCCCCTGGCCTCGATGAGAGAGATGATTGGTAGAATTAATTGTGGCTAGAGGGTCGAATGGGAATAAGTGAGAAAAAAACAGACGGGATGGAAGAATAGAGGGGGAGTCGTCTGGCTGGTTCTAGTGCTGCGTTTCCTTCCTTGAAGTTGTTTTTATGCTCTCACTCCTTTTGTCTCTCCAGATGAATATTAGCCCAGAGTTAAGGCAATCCCATTCACTTTTATTGCTCGTTTTTTCTCCGTACCTGATTTACACCCGTGTGCTTGTTGGGAAGAGATAAGAGAAGTTAATACAGCAACAATCATAATGTAATGGCTTCCTCAGCTCCCCAGACAGCAATGCTATCAGAACCTACTTTATGTCCCACAGTGAGGTGTCATTAAACGTGCATGCATTTGTGTTTGTGTGTGCACATACACATGTGCCCGTTTGTTTTTGAGGAAGCGAAGCGATTGATGCTATGCCCTTACCCTCTCCTCTGGCTCCACTGTAAAGACCGATGATATCTGAGCGTCTAACTGGGAGGAAACCGGACACCGCCGGCTTCCCCCCTCTTCTCAGCATCCATTCACCTTCCTCGTTTCCCCTAACTCACTGCTCCTGGCAGATTTTCTGCACAGAACAGGTGATGCAGTCCAATAAATGTAGACTATAGTTGAATCAAAAACCACATTTTGTAAAAAAAAAAAAACTAAATCAAAAGCAGTAGTGATTTGTGAGGGGTGTGATAAAGAGTGGGCTTAATGTGTTTGTGTCGGTTGTTGTCCTCTCTGAATCCTACTCACCGTCAGCAGGTTAGTGATCTCCTGGAAGGATTTATGTGCTGTTTTTATGGGGTCACGTCATAGAATAGCTATATGGGAATATAAGAAGTGTGTGTGTGTGTGTGTGTGTGTGTGTGTGTGTGTGTGTGTGTGTGTGTGTGCGTGTGGAGGGTTTTTCGGGGTGTTAGAGTAGTAGGGTCGTGGGGAAGCTGTCTCATCATTTATTTATACAATCTACAGAAGAAGGGGTTAGAGGGGGGAGGGGGTTGCCTACAACAAGCCGCCATGGGAACGCTGCAGGTCAAGAGTTGTTTTTCTCGCTACCAGCACAGTTCTTTGTCTGAAAAAGGCAAAGCCATTTGATTAACACAACATGCTACACTACAGCAACTCAACCAAAGTATCTTGTGTCACGGTCTTGTGCAGGAAACCTGTGAAATGGGTCATGCTTGTTTTGTTTTGTTTTTTTATTTAAGGCTGAAATTAATTCCATTGCTGATTAATTGATTTATCAACCAGTTTTGGGGTTACAAATTAGTAGACCTTACCGCTGCTGGCACTTACTCAATTTATGGTTGTGTTTGCTCTAGTTGAATGTCCCTAAATCTAATCAAACCACATATTGATTTTTCTGCCTCTGCAGCAGCGTCAGCCAGGGCCAGGCACATCATGTTTACAGGTTGTCTGTGCTTCACTCATCCATCTGTCCATCTTCTCCATGCTCATAAACACAATATATCAGGAATGACTGAAGCTAATTACACCTGACACAAGGAATTGATTAAAATTTGGTGGCTAAAGTTCAAGGCTCAAAAACTAGTACAAAAAGGTGTTTATTATCTAATTATAGCAGAACACATTTTATCTATATTTGTAGACCTGGTTGTAAACTGTAACTTGCTGGAGGTGAAAATTTTGCCTTCTTTATTGATTCAGCTTCAGCTGCTGGAAAGTCTTAGTCCTGGTTGATCAGGTATATAAACATATTATTTACTCTCCAAACAGCCTCATAAATACTGCACAGGTCCATTTAGGTCTTTGAAGGGTAAAGGGGATAGAGACAGGTAAAATGTATTGTCTGAAGAATACACAGATTCAGTATATATACTATGATGCACTTACAAACACAAATATGAAACACTATGAAACAAATGCCAGGGCATCCAGGGTTGTAGGAGACCTTTTAATGTGGCTGGAATGTCCTGAAAGTGACCCCTCACTGACCTTCCTCATCTGACCAAACCCAGAAGGAGATGAAATCAAAATACTGGATTTGGTCAGAGAAACTGTGTTGTCACTTTATGAAAAAAACAAACAAACATGCAGACATGTATCTTATTGTTTCTGTGTAGGAAGCCAGTAAAATATTGATAGTTGAACTCTTTGATTTGTTACATTTGTTACATATTCTAATAGAATATCTTTTCTGTTGATTCTGGAGACTTTGATTCTGTCTCACTTTCTCATTGTTCATGGCGTACAAACGTGCGTCTGCCTTCGAATCCCCTTGGTGGACGCCGTTGCCATCTCTGTTATCATCTATCCCGACAAGTGATAATGAGAGCCCATACTGTGCAGCTGAAAGAGAAGCTGTCAGATTTACTTGAACATTGGCATCGGTATTCAGTTTAAATGAAAGAGCACAGAATTTATTTTCATAATGAGGTTTAATTGCGTTTTTGCTGTTTTTGGCTCATCTTAGGAGTCAGCTGATGCTGGCTGAAATATATAAATAACAGAAGAGGTCTAGCGGCTGCAGTGATTTTAACAGAGAGACTTTGAGGACTGACTCTGCCTTTGTTCCTACTCATCACACACCTGATGCACACAAATAAATATATAAAAGCAGATATGTGCATTGACTGATATGTGAATATACACCTACAGTGGCGTGTTCAGCAGTGAACCAGGTGAGCAGGAAACAAAGAGATGGGGGCGCAGGGACATTTCATAACCCCTCTTCTACCTTCTAACTGCAAACTGCCCCCACATCTGTGTACTTTTATCTAGCACAGCTCCACTCCCACTAACACACTCGCTAAGTTAGCTGGTATCCAGTGGTAGACATGGACATTTCATTGAGAGATTGAGAATGTGTAATTGAAATGGGAAAAAAATGCAATATGGTAAATGTCTGATGATGTTTTGATGTTATGATATCATAATTAGTACCCTGCAAGATCAGATCTGTGTTTGTGTGATTGTGTGTGTGAGTGTGTGTGTGTTTTGAGGTACATAAAGTATTTGGTCTTGACCATGTTAACTTGTGCCAGGCGTCAGGTAGCCCGCTGAATGAAGCAGAGGATTATTTGAGACAGAGCATCGATGCTGATTAAATTGGCTGGTCCTGAAAAAGACATGCAGGGTTTTGTCAGACAGAGGAGAGACGGAAGGAAGCTATTGATCTACTTTTAACTCTGAATGGATGTGTTTGCCTTGGCACAGACTTACCCTCCACGAACTCACCTACAGAAACAGGTGGGAGGTGGTTATGGTATGTGTTAGGTCACGAGAGCATAAACACCAAAGGATGTACATCCCATTTGCTCAGTCTGTGAAATGTGTCCACTGTGATAACTGATTATGCAATAGTTCATTATATTTCCACATGCTGCATACACTGATCATTTCTGGTTTTTTGTATGTTTGTTTAGTCACAGATGAAGACACGGTGAAGAGATACTACGCCAAGTTTGAGGAGAGGTTTTTCCAGACCTGCGAGAAGGAGCTCCTGAAAATCAACACATTCTATTCAGGTATATGTTCTTCCTTGTTACATGTGAGATGATCCATATCATAAATCATTGCTGAATAAGACTTTGATTAAATAACCGGATGATCGGAGGAGGACCTATTGCATTGACTTTTCTAATCAATCATCTGAACCAACGAAAATGCAATATCGGCATAATTTAATTACTTTTATTGGAATTTTTTTAGCCATTATAAGTTGTTTATTCTCTGTTATAAGTATAAGAGAGCCGTGTTGTGTGGTTTACTGCAGAACGACACTGTGTCTACTACTGGCCATTTTATTAAAGTAGCCAGTGGTTAGTCATGTTTGGGCGAGCAGGCCTGTGTGTATTTCAAGTAGTGCAGCGTGCGATGTAACATGAGATGCAGTCCATAATATAATCTGACATTCTGTGACCAGTGTGTTCCTCTCTGGTCTTGAACTTCAGCTCCAGGGAGAGTCTGTGTATCTAAAGACAGACGTTTCTTCCTCTAGAGGCTGTTTCTGGAACTGCAGGTTCTCTAGGTCAACACAGGGACAAGGCTGACTTGTCAGATTGTTCTAGCTCATAACGATAGCATATTACTGGCAGTCATGGGTGAGTCGCCCTGCAGATAAACAGGGCTGAGATCATTTCAGACCTGGTTTGCAGGAGGTTGATTTATTGAAGGACTGAGGAAATATCGAACCGCTTTAAATTTCTTAAGTCTTGATGTGTCAGAAGCTTTGCCAGCATCGTTTTATACTGTAGTGACAACATTCTTGAATTGTTTAGGGCTAAACAGTATCTGCAGATTATGTTGTGATAAGAGGGTCGAATTGAACATTAAATATTAGCATCTAACCAACTGTAAGAACTTTTGGACTTTTGATTTTTGGATGGATTTATTACCTTCCATGGAATAAAAATAAAAAAAATATATAAAGAAAATAGCAGTACAACAGTTTCTTATATATTCAGAACCACAGGTGACAGCTTATGTTGACAGTGAGTGATTTATTGTCTTCTCAACAGAGCGCAGCAGTTAGGGTAGATGTTGTGCATGGAAACACCAGTGTCTCCTTCCTGTGCTCAGGGGCATCTTGTTTATCCTCAAAACATGGGGGGTGAAGTAGCGAGAAACGTGTGTGTGTGTGTGTGTGTGTGTGTGTGTGTGTGTGTGTGTGTGTGTGTGTGTGTGTGTGTGTGGTTTGGAAAAGCTGGTCAGACGGAGAGAAAAGAAGCGGAGAGATGGGGATAGATATATTATGTGCTGCCTTGACATAAGACACTTTCCTCCACATAGCTCTCTCTCCATCTGTATCTCCGTCTGAAAGGGGTCATTGACCTCTCAGAGTCAGTCTCCTGCGCCGCTCAGTGAGCCAGCATGTTGGAAGACACTTTCATCACTGCAGGTCAAACGTATACCTAAAAGAAGTTCCAGGACACCGTTCGTTCAGCGATATATATCCTTTCGCCCTCTCTTTCACAGTGGGCTATTTAAAATTCTCCAATCAACCTGCAGCACTGAAAATCTAAACCGCCAACACCTGTCCCTTTCAGGTTGATTAACCTCACACAGATGCAATCTCCTCCCATGTCCCCTGCTGCACTCCCAGACTCTCCCATTCATTCTAAATGAGTCCACGTCTTGACTGTCTCACACCGCCTGCTGTTGTCACGTGCTTATCCAAGTATTGTTACAACAGACGTTCCAAGTACAACAGGAGGATAACAGTGAATTTAGATGTCAAAGAAAGACATGGCATTCATGTGAGACTGGTAGTGTGAAACAAGTGAATATGTGTTTGTGTTCAAAGTCACGGCACTATACTGTTTACATATAAAATGCTTCCCTCAAAGATAAATATTCAAAAACGTAAAATCTTTATTCATTTATATTCATCCTCACCTCTGTAGAAAAGCTTGCTGAAGCCCAGAGACGTTCTGCCACGCTGCAGAATGAGCTTCAGTCTTCACTGGACGCTCAGCGGGAAAGCAACGGGCTGCCGAGGCTGCGCCAACGCAAGACCATGTTCCACCTGTCGCAGGAGGAGCGCTGCAAACACCACAACATCAAGGACCTGAAGTTAGCCTTCAGCGAGTTCTACCTCAGCCTCATCCTGCTCCAGAACTACCAGGTCTCACCTCGCACACACACAAACACACACACAGAGCCTGATTATGTTGCAAGACAATAAAGAATATATCTTTTATCAAATTGATGGAGAATAATCATTTCATTCTTTCCTGTTGCCATCCACAGAACCTGAACTTCACTGGTTTCCGCAAGATCCTGAAGAAGCATGATAAGATTCTGGACACTGCTCGTGGAGCCGATTGGCGCGTGGCTCACGTGGAGGTGGCACCTTTCTACACCTGCAAAAAGATCACACAGCTCATCTCTGAGACAGAGGTACACAAACCCACATGCTGCAGCACAGTGTTACCGGTGGACATCAAAACACATACGTAAAACGTGGTTCTGTTGTCTGTGTGCACAGACGATCGTCACCACAGAGCTGGAGGGAGGAGATCGTCAGAAGGCCATGAAGAGACTGAGAGTTCCTCCACTGGGGGCAGCTCAGGTCAGAGATGATGGTCATGTTAGATATCACTTAGTGAACCTGATTTGATTCTCAACTCTAACCCTAACCGCTTAAGTAAAGTGGTATTAGTATAGCAGTGTGTATGTATATATATACAGTATATATAAATATATGTGTGTGTGTGTATATACACTCTAGTTGTTCCAGTTGGCAAACAAAACAAAGCGCGAGAAGCTTGTGATGATACAGGAAAGAGGATGGGAAGAGACAAAGTGATAGAAACCATGGGAGCCTTGAGTATTGATTTTATAAGTGCCTTTCCATTGCTGAACACACAGGAAATCTTTCAAAAATAATAAGAGGCTAGTGGCACTTTAGCCCCGTCTTATATCTACTGTTATTACTGCATTAATTACTGCCATGTCTGACACACACACATACTGTATATACTGAAGCAGATGAAATGTGCCCAAGCAGTTTTTTATACAGAGATACAGTCTATAGGTTGTAGCTATATGAAGTTTGTCTTAATCTGAACTGGATTCTATGTGTATGTAAAATATGTGGACATTTGGTAACATGTGCAGTTTTATGTCACTGTATGATTGACATTTGTCTGTATGTCTCAGCCTGCGTTGGCCTGGACAACCTTTCGTGTGGGCCTCTACTGCGGCTTCTTTATCATTCTTGCCATCGCCTTTGTTCTCACTGGTGAGTCACATAAACATTTCAGTTCATTCATTTTTCATATCCGGCCCAATTTCCACTGTGTCAAAGATAGCTTGTAGTTTTGGTCGACTGTTTAGGATCAGTGAGGAACATGGCTGACAGGCTTTCTTTGTCTTTGTTCTTGCTCAGATCTGTTATCAAACAGACTGTCAGCCTTAGTTTATATTAAAGAAGAGACAATCCACTGTGGTTTATCAGGTGCTGTGTTCATCCATGATGTGAACGTGTGGCCCCTGGTGCGGATCTATCGCGGTGGTTTCCTGTTGATCCAGTTCCTTTTCCTGCTGGGCATTAACACTTACGGATGGCGTCAGGCAGGGGTCAACCATGTGCTCATCTTCGAGATAAACCCCCGCAACAACCTGTCTCATCAACACCTGTTTGAGGTTAGAATGGCATAGATTGGTATAGAATGGTTAATTAGTGATTAAAGTAATCCAATAGAATTTATATTCTTTGAATAACAGACAAAGAAAATATCCATTATTCTGTGATTCTGTGTCTAAAGAGCTTTCTTTTGATGCTGGTCTCCTCTGTTTCCCGTCTCTGTGCTTCAGATTGCTGGTTTCCTGGGCGTGTTGTGGTGTCTCAGCATCCTTTCCTGTCTCTACTCAGAGTACACCTACATCCCCATGCAGATCAACCCTCTCATCCTTTATGGCTTCATGATGCTTTTCCTCATCAACCCCTTCAAGACGTGCTACTACAAGTCACGTTTCTGGCTCCTCAAGCTGCTGGTCAGTGAAAGATGTCGTTTTTTTGTATGTGCGAAAGAGTCATATTTATTTTTGACATTATGTTATTTGCACCAGCCCAGAATGTGGCAAACAGATCATTTTAGTTTTTTGTTAGCTATTAGACATTTTATAGCACTGTTTTTGCTCCCCTTGTAAAGTGCTGGCACAATTTAAATATCCATGCATGGGTGTGTGTGTGTGCGTGTGTGTGTGTGTGTGTGTGTATGAGTGAGTGAGTCTCTCATTATGTATGCATGTATGATTCAGATATCAATCTCAGGTTTCATGTGTACAAAACCCTCCCATGTTACCATTTTCTTTGTCTAAGCCATGTGACCAGCCTGTGGAAGAAAGAGGTTGGGGGAGATTGTGTCTGTGCGTGCGTGCGTTTGGGTGTTGGTTTGGGGGTGTTTGAGGTCAGAATGGCATAGATTGGTATAGAATGGTTAATTAGTGATTAAAGTAATCCAACAGAATTTATATCCTTTGAATAACAGACAAAGAAAATATCCATTATTCTGTGATTCTGTGTCTAAAGAGCTTTCTTTTGATGCTGGTCTCCTCTGTTTCCCGTCTCTGTGCTTCAGATTGCTGGTTTCCTGGGCGTGTTGTGGTGTCTCAGCATCCTTTCCTGTCTCTACTCAGAGTACACCTACATCCCCATGCAGATCAACCCTCTCATCCTTTATGGCTTCATGATGCTTTTCCTCATCAACCCCTTCAAGACGTGCTACTACAAGTCACGTTTCTGGCTCCTCAAGCTGCTGGTCAGTGAAAGATGTCGTTTTTTTGTATGTGCGAAAGAGTCATATTTATTTTTGACATTATGTTATTTACACGAGCCCAGAATGTGGCAAACAGATCATTTTAGTTTTTTGTTAGCTATTAGACATTTTATAGCACTGTTTTTGCTCCCCTTATAAAGCGCTGGCACAATTTAAATATCCATGCATGGGTGTGTGTGTGTGTATGAGTGAGTGAGTCTCTCATTATGTATGCATGTATGATTCAGATATCAATCTCAGGTTTCATGTGTACAAAACCCTCCCATGTTGCCATTTTCTTTGTCTAAGCCATGTGACCAGCCTGTGGAAGAAAGAGGTTGGGGGAGATTGTGTCTGTGCGTTTGGGTGTTGGTTTGGGTGTGGGGGGGGGGGGGGGGGGGGGGGGGGGGGGGGGGGACTAGGGACCTGAATGTGTGTGCATGGTCACATTATGGAAACTTGTCGTCCTGATGGGTACAAATAGTCCTCACGATATATACTGTATATTGTTTCATTTTTACGTGAAGACATGATTTAAGGTTTAATTCTAATAAATAAATTAATAATAACAACGTGTGTGTGTGTGTGTGTGTGTGTGTGTGTGTGTGTGTGTGTGTGTGTGTGTGTGTGTGTGTGTTGTGTGTGTGTGTGTGTGGAGGGTGTAGTGAGACAGAGGGCAGCAGGGTTGTGGGATAATAGAATGCAGACTTGTCTCATGGGAGGTGGAGGCTGTGACTGTGCAATCATTACAGGGATAGATCTATCAGTATGTTGATGCCCTGTGCTCCTCTGTCCCTCCTCCTCCTCCTCTACCCACTCTTCAGCTCTCCCCCCCGCCCTCATTCTTTTTGCCTCTCCCCCAGCAGCAGCCACCTCCCTGTCCCATCATTTTTGTCCGTTCCTTTCCACAGCTTCCCACAGTGACCAGAAATAGTCCCTCAGCACTCGTGTTCTGGTTTGGCTCGATTAACAGCCGCAGTCCTGAATGGCCGCAAACTATCAGTCATTTTCACAGAATTAGAGCTGTTTGGAGCTGTTTGCTGTCACAGACATGGAATAGGCAATAAGATTAATAAGAGATGATTCTTAGGAGGTGCTGTTGTTGAGTTGGAGCAAACAGTTGTGTTGTCTTTCGAGCACTGCTACAAGTGTATCAGTGCGAGGTGCACAAACGTCCTCTGACAATAAACACTAGACAGAGGACAAATAAATTTCATTATGGGCCAGACTGCAGTGTTAGTTGCTGGATTCCCAGTGTTTGCTCATGAAATGAAAATCTAACCATCTGAGTGCAGCTGGCTTAAGACATCTACACAGAGAACCTATGGATGAAATGGCCGTACGATCGATACCTGCTCTGATTGACAGGTTAAGAAAAATGCATAATGAGCTGATATGTGTTTTTTTTTAAAAAAAAGGAAGATCAATATTTGACATTTGCTGTGGAGGTAGAGTTTGTGCAGGTTTTCTTCTGAGACGGAGCATAGAGAGAGGCATATAGTCGCCCCTGAATGTCACATGCAGCCTGCGGGCAAATGGAACGAGCTGAGCCGCGTTGTATCATTTTACAAAGCACAGTCAATAACTGAGCTCCTGCCAAAAGTCAGATCCTATAGACCTCGCCCACAGAGGCACGAGCACATGGCACAACACACACACTACCAGGTCGTTTCCTGTGCCTGTGCCGTACACCAGCGAGAAGTGACACATAAATATATGAGCACGCTGACTTTATATTTCCCCTCGTTTCATCCTTTGTTTCCAGTTCCGTGTGTTCACGGCACCATTTCATCGCGTGGAGTTTGCGGACTTCTGGTTGGCAGATCAGCTCAACTCTCTGGTGTTTGTTCTGATGGACTTGGAGTATCTCATCTGCTTCTTCATCTTTGAGCTGCAGTGGAGCAACAGCAAGGGCCTGCTGCCCGTGATTAGAGGTGGGGTCATTAAATCCATGGTCACAGCGGAGTGACGTTGTCTCACTCAGCTGTAATGCAGTGTAATGTTGTCATGTCCACTGTGTGATATGATATACACTGGAGATAAATGAGGAAAAAGTGGCCAACACAAGCACACAAAAAAAAGACAATGCAAATACTGAAGATAAATGGTACAGACAATAGATATTTAAATATATCACTGAAATAATTTTGAATGTTTTCTGGGAAACATCTGGACTCACACTGCATCACAAAACGCTGATGAAGACACAAAGCCCTCAGTTGTAAATCTGACATATTTGACAGCGTGCCAGACATTTTCCTGTCAGGAAATGTGATGTGAACAAGGTTTTAATGGCTGTGCGCTGACTCCACCTACAGTGACACCTCGGCCCCCAATTGAGACAATTAACATGGAGCTAATGGAACAGAAACGTTTGGCCGCACAGAGGTCACTGTCTGACTTTCATATTAATGAGCTTTTACAGTGAGGAGGGAAATACAGGGAGCAGAAAAAGAGCATGGAAATTATTACATTGTCTTGTAATAAAGTTGTGATCATATTCTTGTCTGTTCCAGATCCAAATGGCTTTGTGTGCCACAGCTACTCGTACGGTCTGCGTGCCATCATCCAGTGTCTGCCCGCCTGGTTGCGCTTCATCCAATGCCTGCGGCGTTACCGCGACACAAAGAGGGCCTTCCCTCACCTGGTGAACGCTGGGAAATATTCTACCACATTCTTCGTTGTCACCTTTGCGGCACTTTATGCCACACACAGAGGTAGGACACACGGCACATGAATATATCTACATTGCGATATAGTTTATGTTTACAGTTTTATTTTTGTTCTGAAATCATATGTGAGATGGGTCAAATGCAGAGACTGAATTATCCTTGTGGGATTGTTTGCTGCTGTGTGACTGGAACATGTCGACAACACACAGCCTTTTGAGCTGTTGTGTGCTCAGAAGGCAGCGGTGACCTTGAGTGCAAATGCTAGAACCATAGTTTCCTTGCTTAGAGCATTATAATGGAAATGTTTGACAAACACAAGCGTGGATACAGCAAAATGTATTCAATCTGAGGCTCAAGGGGAGAAGCAGCAAAAAGACAAAAGAAGCGAGTGAAGGGAAGGACGAGTGAAAACTGGAGGAAATGAGTGCAGTTACCATTAAAAGTCAAGTCACTCTCCCTCTGACGGTTTCACAATTAGCCTGCAATGATTCCGATTCAGAGGCTCCATCACAAAGGAGTTCATATTCAAAGGCGCAGCACACAGGCAATAATTACACCACAATCATTTCATCATTTCCCTTTTCTGCTTCACTTCCCCATCACAGATATTTGTCCACACATCTCATTTCAAAGCAGTGTTTTTCCATCCACGCATATATTTACACTCTTGTCAGATGCCAGTTTATATATTTATTTGCCGGGAAATGTCAACCTCTTAAACCGCTAAATGTTATATCCCAGCTTGACTTTCTTCTTTTCCGATATAAATTCCAATCGATGCACTCGCTGGCTTAGCTGACCGCCACTGATCTGATATTGAAGGAACCAGGAAGAGAGACAGACAGACGGACGGACAGACTTGTCTTTTCTTCCACAGCTCAGGAGGAAACTGGTCCATTAAATCACATCCTCCTTCTTCCTCTGGTCTGAAACTCAGAGACCCGTAGACTAATGGCCTCTCTTCATGTGTTATTCTGTGTGAAGCTGCCTTTCATCCTGCATGATAATGGAGGTTGAGACCAAGCACTGGTTAAGTGAACGAGGGTGGGAGTACAGAAAATTACACACACACAAACACACACACACACACTGACACATTGCTTGTGAATGGGTTGTTGAGGAAATCATCTGCTGTGGAGACATTTGAAGTATCACCTACATATATTATTGTCCTGATTTCTGAAATTTTAAAACTTTTGATAAATGAATACTGACTCGCCTCAGAATATCATGGTTCCCGATATGAAAATGATGCATTCATATGTGGAAAAGCCTTGATATAGTATGGTAGTATAATCTGAGTGTACACAGGACTGATGACACCCAGTGTCTCTGCATTTCTCAGCATCTGCCAGTGAAGACAGCTGGGCTGGTGTCGTGTTCACACTGCTGGCTCCAGCTGTTAAAGGTGGCTGGAGTGTCAGTCCGAATCTGGCTGAGTTCCCAGTGTGCGGATGCGTCACCTTCATTGCTAACCGGATCACAGCTACTGTGTGACCTCACTGCCTTCCCACCTCACACATTCCCGGAACTCTCCACATTTAGCTCCGGGAAAACAAAATACTTAAACCATAAAGGCAACAAATAAATCATGGGCTTCCCTGCAGAGGGCAGCATGATAGTCAGCGTCCAGTGCTTCTGGACACTGTATCTTTGCTGGTTTATGTGGGCAGATGTTTGTTTTTTGTCCAGTGTTGTGTCAGTGTTGGAATCTGGTGGAACCTGATGTTGTGGAGCAAATGGAGCAGATTTCTCGTCTCGGAGGAAAGTCCAGCTCAGTGCTGTGAATAACTGATTGGACACTGTCATGGAACTGTAATCTCAGTACGTGCTTTTGTCTGAAGACAGAGAGAGGGAGGATTTCCTGGTTTAAGACAGGAGTTGTAATCGTGTAAGATATAGTCTGAGGCCGTACAGCAATAAAGCAGATACTTTACTGGGGATCAATGCAGGCTTGATGTACAGTGGCTTGAGACATATTGCTGTTTTAGATGCAGGGAAGTTCCAGGTCTAATGCTGATTTATGTCCTTGAGATTTATCTCATGGGAGAGCAGGATATTGCACTGGCAAGAAAAGCACAAGAATCTGATAAAGAGAGAATTCTTTTTGATGGGGCGTAACCAAAAGCAACGGGTAAATTACAAAATTGAGAAATCAAGTCAGATGACAAATGCAGATGTGTCAAGTCAGTGCAGGTTGGAAAACATCCAGCGGAGGGTGGGGTGTAATTTCCAGCCAGGGGCTGGATACATGGTTGCCGGACTCTGCAGAACTATGGATGAGTCTAGAGCTGACATCTTTTATATCGTTTGGGTTTTTTTATATGAAATGTTACATTGTAGCTAAAAATAATAGAATAAAACATAACATGTACCTGAGCAAAGCCACTTTTTGTGAGTGAGCTCCAGCTCAATCGAATCTTAATCACCTTGTTGATTGATTTGGTTGCCTAACGATGAGAAATGGCTTTAATGGCAGGGACTGATGGAAACTAGTTTCAGTGCGGAGCAGGCATGTTGCATAAAAAGAGCCAGCTGAAGGGCTCTTTCTTAAATAGCGTTTAATCGCTTGTGTGCCTTAGGACAACAAAAGCCCCAGCGTGTGTTTATGCATGTGCGAGTGTGTGTGTGTGTGTGTATGTGTGTGAGAAAGATAGAGACTAGTTTCGATTGAGTGTTTGTGACAGGAGTCAGTTCCTAGTGTTAGCATCTGCTGAATATCCAGTCAATGCCCATCTCACTAATACTTAACCCCTTAATGACCCCAGTGGTTAACCAGCCTGGTGGGAATAAAAAACACCAACCTGCGAGAAAGTGAAAAGTTAAATACGACAACACTTTGCAGGCCGGAGAAATCACATGGAGAGGAGCTGACTGGCCAGGGCCTAGGTTAATCTACAGCTGGGAAATCTTAGTGTGGCCGGGGGGACTACGACAGTCCCATTGCTCATCTGAAGAAGCAAACACCACAATGGACGCAGCAGTTAACAGAGCAGCAGCAGTAATTCTCTGTTGGAAATGTCCCCGCTCCGCTCCCCGGCGTCTCGTTGGCTGGTAGCAGGAAGAAGCCGTGACTGTGATAAATGGCAGCCAGGCTGGTTGCTGTCTGCTCGCTGCTGTCTGCGTCTGTCTGAGACACTCTGTTAGACCACCAGGCGCTGATTCATCGAGACTGAGGAACATCACAGCACATCACAGCCACAGTGATCCTGCAGAGACTCTCAGGCTCTGCTGACCACTGTTCATCACGCACACTGACATGAAGCTGCACGTTATACAAATGTAAACGAACATAGAGCTCGGTAAATACACATCAGCTGAGGGGAGGCCGGTATCAAATGATTATTATTGTCATAAATACCCAACGTGCACTGAGCGTGGTCTGTTGCTTGGTAAATGATTAAGTCCGTTTATGTTGAGTGGGGGCAAACAGGAAGTTGGTGTACATGGAACAGACTAACAATGTCAAAGCATAAAGTTATCTGTGCAAGGCTGCACAGATAACTTTAAGTCGCTCAGGTCCAAATACTGAGCTCACTGTTTTGACACGTTTTACACAAATAATAAAAAGTATTTACAAAACACCCTTGTTCTTCCATTTTAAAGAAAATGTATTCATCACTTGTGTTAATAAACAGCATTACCGACGTCCCTCCACCGCCGACACCTCCAAGCGGCTCCCTTTAATTATTTACGGAAGTGAATGTGTGTGTGTGTGTGAACGAGCGAAGCTGCAGTTTAAATGGTCTACAGAAACAGTAAATATACTTTACTCAGCGTTTTGTGAAGCAACAACATCTACTAAGCATAAAAAGCCAAAAAGTCGCTGTATTTCATCTCTTTTGTAAAAACGTCCTCCAGACAAAGGTAATGTTATTAGGCTAAAAAGTAAAAGCCTTGCTCCATCTTTTATTGCTTTAGCTGAGTCCTTAAATCACAGCTTCCTAGAGCAACTAGTTGTGCTTTTGACTGGATAGGTGGATAAGCTAAGCTACAACAGTGTGTAAATTAATGTTGTCATCACGTGTGTGATAGAAAATGTTAAACGTGGGAATCCAATTCTTTATGGAGCACTTACCCTGTAGGACGTTTATAAATCATAGCACGTGTACTCCTGATGGGATGGCTCCCTCTAGTGGTCGAAGTGTACCGCTGCACTGAGCACGTCTCAAAGGAAAAGCAAAGGAGTGCATTAACGTCGTCTGACATGAGTTGTGTTTGTTCCAACAGAACAAGGACACACAGACGCCGACATGTTCTTCTACCTGCTGATCGTGTTCTCGACCATCAGCTCCCTGTACACACTGATCTGGGATCTGCGAATGGACTGGGGGCTGTTTGATCGCGGAGCTGGAGAAAACACCTTCCTGAGAGAAGAAATAGTTTACCCGCACAAGGTAGAAGTCTGCTGCGCATCACACGCACACATGGACACACAAACAGACAAAAAGATACTGCTATCCTGGTGAGGATGCTCACTGATATGACAGTGTTACCTGACCCCCATCTCTTCCTTCAGGCCTACTACTACTGTGCCATTGTAGAAGATGTGATCCTGCGTTTTGCCTGGACGATCCAGATCTCTCTGACCACGATGACCAAGATCCACTCTGCCGGCGAAATCATGGCCACCGTGCTGGCTCCTCTCGAGGTCTTCAGGTGGGTGTCATGCTCACTTATGTCCCTCATATACAGACACTCTCATGTGGCACACTACAGGATGAGGAAGTTGTACAACCCAATCAATTACCCTCTTTCAAAACGCTGTTTGAAAGGAAACTCTAAAGTGCCGGACCATCAAGATTTTAACAAATGTTTGAAACACATTACATTTCTTTAGACATTGTACTGTTGCAGCTGCAAGCCACACAGTCTCGCAGAAAAAAACAACAATGAATTTTAATACAAATTCCCCCCTCGTTTCTTCTCTTCACCTGACTCTGCAGGCGTTTTGTGTGGAACTTCTTCCGTCTGGAGAATGAGCACCTGAATAACTGCGGTGAGTTTCGAGCGGTGAGGGATATCTCAGTGGCGCCACTCAACGCTGATGACCAAACACTGCTGGAGCAGATGATGGACCAGGAGGATGGCGTCCGGAACCGCTCAGGCAAGAGGTCTTGGAAGAGGTCCTACAGCCTCTCGCTCCGGCGCCCCCTACTCTCCTCCTCACAGTAAGAAAAATACAGACACTGATCTCATATGTTTGGACACATACATACATTATAATCATAATTTTTTAAAAATACTTTTCAATTCTAGATCGAAAAAGGATACAAAGGTGCTTATTGAAGATACGGATGATGAGGCCTTCAGCTGAGTCCACAGCATCGTCAACATACACACAAACACACACACGCATACACTCAGACATACTGTACTATACTTATATGGACCTTATTTACTAACACCGAACCTCAGAGCCCTTCTCTTTATGTTGTAACTCTGACACTGAGCAATGACTGTCACTCTGAATTTACCTCATCTTTACTCGGTCTTTATAAGTATAGATATATATATATATATATATTCACACACTGTAATGTAGAGAGACACACAGATAAACCTGCTGAAGCACAAACATTGTGTAAGATTGAGTAGAGAGCTAATGACACAGACAGATGGACAGAAACCTGCTAGGCAGAGCTAGAAACACAGACCACACTGCCCTGAGATTACCCTCACCCTCGTCTTCTTTTTTAACAGACCTTTGCTATGGGTTGTTTACCTTGAGATATTTCTTTTTTTTTGCCTTCATTTTTATTTAGGAGAATCTACACAGATAGGCTACTCACGACTGTTTACACACCTTTTTAACTACATTAGGATCAACAGGGAGACAACAAAGCCAATCAGAAGACTAAATATTAATCAATAGAAACCCAAGGACAGACTTTACACAATCGCAACATATCAGAATAAATCAACTGGTTTCAACTTGTTGATTCTTTTTATACTCCATCCTTTTTTCTTCATTCTTTTTTCACTGAGTTGTAACAATTTCAGTGTACAGTCAGTCCTTGTGGAGGCACTTGCAGGAAAAGTGCATTTTATTACACAAAGCATGAGAAAAAAAATCCTACTTGTGCCCACAGGGATGTTTTGATTCAAACATTTCTGTGAAGTTGCTTTGTAATATATTTAATATATTTGATGTGCATTATTACTCTATTGTAGTTCAGTATTTCTACATGCGTTGTTTATACTAGTAAGACTAGTTTGATCATCCACACGATGATTGTTATTGTATTTTATAATGTTTGGAATATTTTTCTTGGTTATTCTTGTGCCAAACTTTTTAATAAGCTTGTTGTCAGAGCTCAGTCTAGCCCCACATTTAAATTTAGAGAAAAAATGACTTGTGAATTGTCAGATGTATCGTGTCAGGTCATCATAAAGTGCCCTGTTAGCGTCAGTCTAATTTATGTGCATTGCTGTTCTTTGCATTAACTACCAAAGCTTTGTTATTATGAATGTGTATGTAGCTTTGTCCGTTCTACCTAATTGAGTCAAAGGTAACCGACCCAAAAGCTAATTTACATACAGATGGGTTATTCTGTGTTTTATCAGGATGTTTTAGCAGGTAACTTCTGTCTTGAAGGAACTCCAATTAATATAGGGTAGGATTAATAGTATTGTGTTGTGTATAATACAGTGATAGGAGTCAGAGCTCTAAGTGCACACGCACATGCATGTGCTTTGCAGGTGCGCTGATAAATGGGTGGCCCTCTGGCGTATACTGGGTGTTGCCAGATTCAACAGCTTTCAAGCAAACATCTGCTTTTTAATCATGTAGATAAACTAGTACTAATGCTATATTCTGAACAGATTCTTATTAAATTGAGCTCTATTCAAAAAGTACAATGCATCTAAGCACCAAACATTAAAAAACAATTTAAACAAAAATGATTATTGGGCTACCTTTGGCAAGCAGATCTGGCAACCCATTGATTGTTCTTTAGTGGGAAATAATTCCTAATTCCTAAATTTTCCAATCTGGCTTTGGACTCCTGAATCAGGCAACCAGAGTCAGATTTGGCCACACACAGCCATAGGACCATCTATACAGTATGTCAATCAATTAGATTATTTTTCTAACAGCTTCAAGTGTAGATTTGATTGCACTAATCTAACCCTAACTATTGTCGATAAGTTCAGTTGATAACAACGAAGAGAATGTGCAGCACATCTGGCATCCACTGTTCTCAAACCACACTCACACATGAAGAGCTGTTGGTCATAATTATAACACGTGCTGCTGCTGCTGTTGATGAAAGCCCCCCTGGCTTTTAGAGAAAGTACGCCGGATTTAATGCTGGTTAGTGTCCGTCCACCCTCTGCTCTGTTGTTCTTCTCTATGGCAACACTGAGTCTCCTTCAGTCAGTTGTAGGACAAAACCCAGAAAGGAACAGAAATTTCTTCTTCTGTTTTTTTTTTTTTGTTTTTTTTCCCCATACTGACGGGAAGGTTTATGTGTGCAATGAGCTAAATGTGAACTGGAAAGCTAGGAAGTAAAAGTGTAAAATGGTAGCTCCCCTGTCTATTTAAATCCACTGGGCACATGCCATAACTGTATACAGACTTAAACATGACACACACACACACATACACACACCGCCCACATCATCCCTCTCTCGTGTTAGAGAGCACAACACTACAGCAGGTAGTTTTGTAAAAAGTGTCTGTTGTCTTGCCTGCATGCTGCTTATTATTTTACAATGTACATAGATCTTAATTTATTTGACATGCGATGTATGTTAGCAGTCATTGCAGCCACTGTGCAAATGATTGTTTTCGTATATTGACGTTTTTGACAAGCAGTATTTTCTAGTTAAAAAAAAAACCTACATTCTTTCATGTGTAAATCTGTTGAAAGTGTGTTTGTATCAAAACAGAAAATCCATAGACATGGAGAAAATGATGTGGTGATATCTTGTTGGTATTTCTTATTTTAAGGCCTCTTCATGGTTGGGGTAGGATGGTGGTGGAGGTTCCTTTGTCTAGAATTTGGGGAGGGGCATATTCATGCGTCCTGAAGCTGTGATCGCTTACATTTGTGTACATTTGTACATTTGTGAATGTGCATGAAAATATTGTGGACGTTCCTTCTGTTGTCGTGAACTGCCCCTGGAGACAGAAACACTTTGGCACTTAGTAGTGGGGGGCAGGAACTGACCCCAGTCCAGAGAGGACTGACACCAAGAAGATAGTAGAAGATATTAATCAACTGATCCCAGATCTGTCCGACCTTCTCTTTACCATCTCTTTATCAGATGCTTCTCATGTTGTGGTGATCGGTCTGTTCACAGATTGCACGTGAAACCTGCAGAAAATGACAACAGAGTTATTTTGTACAGTTTGTGTTCAGTGAGATAATGATAGTGCCCTGATATCTCATTTTCCTCACTGGTGAAGACCTGAGATGATTTTTGTTTTTTACTGCTTGCTGAAACCCTCATGCTGTTTTGGTGCTTGTTATGTGTGCATCCTCCCTCCCTCTTTTTGATATTCATGTATCCTCTCTAATCTAGCTGAATGTGATAGTACCTGTATTTTGGTAGATGGATGTTTCATGTAAAGATTAAAAAAAGATAACTGCAGAAATACATTGTGACTAAATGTGATTTCAAGAGACATAAGGAAAGGAAAATGTCTTACAGTCTGAACCATCCTCCCTGAGTCCTGTTTACATTGTAGAGTGTACATGTCAAGTGTATACCACTGTTCTATGATGGTTTTCCTGATGGTATTTGTATTTCTGTATACACTTTGGTGATCCTGTCATATGTGGGTTTTATAAACGACAATTATTTTTAAAACTCACTCTGCCTCTTGACTCTTTCAATACTTTTTTAAATGTCTTAATTGCTCAGTGTTTTAAACATCCCCAAGCTGCCTGTTATTAGTATGTCATTTTTAAGAAAAATGTCAAAAATAACAGAAGGATGAAAAACAAATAAATATATACATTTGACTTTTTTAAAAACTTCCTTCATTTTTATGTTTTTTACTTTTTGAGGTTTTTGAAAAAAAGTTGAAGTTTTAATGTATTTTCAGCACTTTTTGTTTTTGATGGTTTTTGATACATTTTTTGAAAAGTTTTTGCTTCAATTGTGACCTTTTTTGATGTTATTTTGTTATTTTTTTATATTTTTTGGCATGTTTAAAAACTTATTTTCAATTGTTTCTGACTTTTTTAAAATGAATTTTCAATGAGTGATTAAAAAACATTATAAAAAAGGAATAAAAATGTTTATTTTTCAAAAAAAAATTAAATTTCACATTAAGTTTCACTTTTCACAAAATGTCTAAAATGCGTTGAAAGCGTCATATTATACTGTCATCGAGTTCCGGAC
>JAFBJQ010040601.1:354841-367169 GCA_016785345.1 Trinectes maculatus | reverse complement strand
GTTGTCATCGTCAAAGGAAACCCATCGGTTTGGTCAATATGGCTCCTACAGTTGGTGTCCTAGCTGAAACCTTTCTGATTTAATGAAAGTTCCCTAGCTGAATGTGTGAGTAGTTCACCGTCTGCTAGACTTTGGTCCCCTACATTTGTGTTTGAGTCAGTGCTTTGGTATTGGGGTTAATAAACTGAGAATTGAAAGAATATGATTATGAAATTGTTTTGGTGTTCTTGTTTTATGTTGGTCTGCAGGTTTGAAAAGATGGTCAGTGGCATGTACATGGGAGAACTGGTCCGTCTTACCCTGGTGAGGATGGCCAAAGAGAAGCTGCTATTTCAGGGCAAGCTCACGGCAGAGCTCCTCACCACTGGAAGCTTCACCACCAAAGACATCTATGCCATTGAGAATGACAGGTTAGTCTTAATGTTTATTTAGTTGAGAATCTATGAAGAACTATGTTACCATGATGCTGTAGTAAATGTAAAAGCTGTAAAAAAAAAAAGTTATTAGAGCTGACACTGCACACACTGCATGAATGAAATTAATTGAGAGAAAGTATAACCATGTGTTTATTAAATTTGTAGTCATTGTTAACATTAATGTGCAAATATCATGCTTATCTAATGGCTGAACAGTTTTCATTACATGTAATAAATAATTTATCTCTTGTAATCAACTGGAAAAATAGAAGAAAATGTGCGTCACCTACTAACCATCTAAGTGCAGTTAAATACAGATATG
The DNA here is from genome assembly GCA_016785345.1 of Trinectes maculatus. NCBI lineage: Eukaryota > Metazoa > Chordata > Actinopteri > Pleuronectiformes > Achiridae > Trinectes > Trinectes maculatus. The sequence continues at coordinate 366,431 of JAFBJQ010040601.1, read as the reverse complement.
TCTAATGTGATCTGCTAATATTATGCTCTCAGCCGTCCCTTAGAACTTGACATTCCATGATGGAAGAATGAGGGTTCTACCTAGAGGTGCACGGTATATATCGTTTGCAATAATAATTATCGCCAATGTTGTTTTGACGGTGGGCAATTTTACATTACTGAATATTTATCTATCTGGAAAAGAAAACAAACAAACATGCACAAACGTGCATGACGATAAATGGGGGTCATAGATCACATGGAGGAAATATCCAGGAATCTCTGCTCTCAGAACAAGCCCAGCGGATCATTTGGCGGTGAGACGTAGCTCTGCCTTACTTGCCTGGAAATGTTTTGGTCGGTTTGTCAGTCCAAATAACGTTGCCTGCAACATGTTGAAAAACTGTCACTGTGAAGAGCAGCTCAACAACCAATCTGCGTCATTAACTAGTTCCTGCTTGTACACTGTGAAGACGTCACAGCAGCGGCGCTGTGGGACCGTAACCTGGCAACACGGGGCACCCCCCCTTGTATGCACCTGTATGCATATAGGGGACACACTGTTGTCTGCTGCACAATTGACCTAAGAGCAAAGAACCAGAATGTTTACCCATTTAATGTCTCTACACTGGAGTTTCATTGGGAGTCTCTTGAATGTTTAAGTTTAAAGAAAATAACAATGTTCTGAAATATTCTGTCCATCCATAAATGTCCTGGTGAGAAAGAAGAGTTGGAGAGTGGAAAAAAAGACAAGCTATCGGCAGATTATTGTTATATTGAATATTTTTTTAAATAATCGGTTTTTTTTGCCCATATCGTACACCCCTAGTTCTACTATAGGCCTACTTTTTAAAAAAATCAGAAATGTGGTTTTCTTATGTAGCGGGGCTCTTTTCAACAGTCTTTTCAAGAAATATGGCTAGTCGGGTTGTTCTTCTGAAGACGTTTTATTACTTACCTTAATCAGTGACCACAAGTGAAAAATATATACAAAGTGCCAAAAGAACCCAAAAATCAATGCCAAAACAACAAAACAAAAAAACAAAAACAAACAAAAGCTATTTACAGCCGTACATGGGCTGAACAGAGATCCACTTTAACTCTTAAAGCCACATCAATCAACAAAAAACTACTCTCTTGGCATTACCTACCACCAACTCTCCCTCTTTCAGGCTCAAAATTGTGGCTATATAAATGAAAAACCCCTCCCACTGGGCGCTGCCCAAAATAATCTTTACATCCAAAAAATGAATGGTTTACACAGAAATAAACAATAACGAATACTTAACTTAATCCCACAATGACAACAACACATTCGTTTCCCCACTTTCCTATCTGGCACCACAACACAGCTTATTTTAAATGTCAAAAATTGACATAATTGGTCAGGTCACATGGTAAATTAGTCAGGTGACCATTTTCCCGCGTAGTCCCCTTTTTATTTGCCTGTGTAGCTACGCCCCTGTTTGATCAGTCTGATGCAGCGGGGAAACACCAGCGTCTCTGGAGTGTCTGTCGGTGAGTGTGGCAAATGAGTGTGTGTGTTCTGCTGTGTAGTGCTAACGAGTGTGCACCCTCGCTCGACTACAGGAACTGTGGGGAATGGATTATGGTGGTAAAAATATCTGATGCAAAGAACCAGAACGGGACTGGAAAATGTTTGACGTGTCGCGTATTTCGGTGACGTGTATGTGTGTGCGCGTCATGTGCGTGTCTGTATGTGCGTATACTGCCCGCGCTCAGTGACGGGGCCGCTCGGTCACACTTATCATACACAGACACAAACAGTTGTGATTTCCACACCAAGGTTGCTTGCATTCTTGAAGATAATAACAAAGGTGTTAGTTGAAAGATTGGGCAAGGCTTATAATGTTTATTGGTTTTGAAAGTTGTTGTGTTAACAAATTTATTTATGCATTATTTTAACATCATGAATATTTATACAGTTTGAATGAACAGAACTAAATGAGACAGCTGTCTCCAGATCTGTATGTCAAAAATATATTGCACCAAGACTCCTGTATATTTGTAAATCTCTTTAGGATCCCATAAAGTCAGAATGATTGTTGACTTTTCCCCCTACAGAGACAAGGAAGGTCTAACAAGTGCTGAGATGGTACTTCGTGGCTTGGGTCTAGAGCCATCTATTGAGGACTGCATAGACACACAGAGGGTGTGTCAGATAGTATCTACAAGGTCTGCACACTTGTGTGCTGCTACTTTAGTAGCTGTGCTGAGGCAAATCCGTGATAACAAAGCAGCTGAGAAGCTGCGTACAACTATTGGAGTGGATGGTTCTGTATACAAGAATCATCCAGAGTAAGTGATACCTGACAACATCCTACCTATGTCACATTCAAACACTTTTTAAAAACCATAGCCAATCTGAAGTGACTGCAAAACATTACAGTATGTATGTTGTCTTCTTAGGTTTTCCAGAAGGCTCCACAAGATGGTACGCCGACTTGTGCCGGACTGTGATGTGCGTTTTTTGCTGTCACAGGATGGCAGTGCGAAGGGCTCAGCCATGGTAACAGCAGTAGCATACCGTCTTGCTGCTCAACATGCAGAGCGTCAGCGTGTGCTTAACACCTTGCGTTTGAGCCGTGAACAGCTGCTCAAAGTAAAGACAAGAATGAGTCAGCAGATGTTGCGAGGCCTGTCAAAGCAGAACCATGAGCAAGCGACTGTTAAGATGCTTCCCACATATGTTACGTCAACGCCAGATGGAACAGGTATGAAAGAAATAATTTATGAAGATTTCTCTTTTCTATAATGTTTGTTGTCTGGTTAAGAATTCTTGTCTTCATTACCCACGTCAGAGCATGGCGACTTCTTGGCTTTGGACCTTGGTGGCTCCAGCTTTCGGGTGTTGCTAGTGCGAATGCAGTGTGGAAAGAGACACAGTGTGGATATGCACCAAAAGATCTACAGTATACCACAGGAGACAATGCAAGGCACAGGAGAAGAGGTGAATCATCACTTGCATTAGTTCTACAAAGCCAGACAAGCAATATAAATAGGCATGTTTTAACCAGGTGAATGTACATTGAAGGAAGAATGTTTCTCTAAATGTTTGCACTTTCTGTCTCTTGGTTACCAGCTTTTCAGCCATATTGCATACTGTATTGCGGACTTTCTGGAGTACATGGGCATGAGCGGTGTGTCCTTACCTCTGGGATTTACATTCTCTTTCCCCTGTCATCAAAGCAAACTTGATCAGGTAGTGTGTAATTTCGACTGTGAGTTGTTGTACCATCAGAAGGATTTTCAAACTATAGTTTGAAGGTTGAAAAACTACATAGTGTTGCCTTAATTATCTGTGTTTGTAATGTATGATTGGATACTGTTTGTGCATTCTTGGAATCTCGTACACACACACACACACGTGTTCTTGCTGTCATTTGTACAGGGCATTCTTCTGAGGTGGACAAAGGGTTTCAAGGCCAGTGGCTGTGAGGGACAAGATGTTGTTATGTTACTAAAAGAAGCTGTCTGTAAGCGACAGGTCAGTACACAAATACTATGTCTGAACGTTACTGAGGTGTGTGGGCTTTGAAACCATTGTAGACAGACTGGCTCGCAAAAAACATTGCCATAGTAGGTCATGTAGTTCCTGGAGAAATTGCAATAAAATTGATCCCAGACACAAATTCTGGTTTACCTTAGGAAATCTATTATACGGGTCTAAGAGGCTGTGAAACAGGTGGTTGTATGTATGTGTGCGTGTGCATGGTCATATTAGAAGAACCGAAGAGTTATGAGAAATAAGATGGTGCCAAATTAGACAGCCGTGGAAGTACTGTATGTAAGTGTAAGTGTGAGTATGTATTGTAAGTCAGAGACCAATGCACTAAAGAGCAGCATTTTGTATGAATTTCAGGAAAGAATTATTTGTTAGACATAAATAAGTTGTGACAATCAATAAATAACCTTCTCAAGATCAGTGGTTGAAAGAATTTGGTTTAGGTGATACCCTAGTGGTGAAGTGAAGTATTTATTTACAGTGTTCAAAACAAAAGGTAAACTTAAAGCAACTCCAAGTCAGCGACTGTGGAGTGACACAATGTCCATGAAGTCTGCGCAGTGGCGTCGAGAGAGCAGAGCTGGTCCTGGCAGCAACACGAGTCAGAATTCATTACAGGGAAAAAACAGAGAACGCTATCAGCATGGGAGACCTAAAAGCTCAGAGACTTAGGTGCAGTGTAACTTACTAAGTACCATTGATACAAGAATAATCTGGCATCGAAGTGAAGACAGGATGCTCCATTTAAAGGAAAGTAGATTGCCTTGATAGGCTACAGGTGCGACTCGTGAAGTGCCATGCAGGAAGGGCCAGCTCCACCTCCAACCACGCATGCGCTGCAGACAGAACAGGAGGGGCAAAAACACAAAACCAAAACACAACAAACAAAACCCAGCAAAAGCAGAGACCAAACAGGATCATGACACTGTAGCTGATAACTTTTTTACATGGAAGTAAAAAAAAAGCACAATTAAATATTTTATTAGGATTTCTTCCAGAGGGCTTATAAGTCAAAAGCAGTGGGACCAAGGAGCTCATATCGGCACTGACACTGATAGTGAGGGTGACCTCCGTTGTCATTTGGTGAGAGAAATTGTCAGATGTCCAGCTTTAAATGTCTGCTAATTAAGAAAGGCTTAGTAGGTTGGTTTTGTCATTTGGTTAATTTGGAAGATCGATTTGTTTGTCAGTAGTGTACATAAAATGTTGTGGCTTCATATGATCTTGCCTATGCAAAAACATGTAAAGGGAGAATTGAATGAGACCTGATTCTTGAGGGGCAACATAATAAATTGGAACCAGGAAAGATTAAAGTATTTGCAGTATATCTGTATGTATTTACCAGTTTAAATTAATGGTTCATTTATTGTTCCCCAGGAGGAAATTTGGTTATTACCCAAATAGCCCAAATTATGTGTGCTTAGTGTGCTTGTAATAGAATAGAGGGTTTTACATGAAGTTGTCACTGTCTTCAGGAATTTGACTTGAACTTTGTGGCAGTGGTTAATGACACTGTGGGCACCATGATGACCTGTGGCTATGAGGACTCCAAATGTGAGGTGGGCCTCATTGTAGGTAAGTGCAATACATCTCTACTGTCCTATGAGAAAGCCCAATTCTGCCCTTTCTGTCATTTTAAAACATTAAATTCAATTTATTGCAAGTAAACACTTGGGAATTTTCACTCTGGAATGAAACTCTTAAAATATTAACTGGTTTATCTTCCCATACATTTCTTGCAACACCCTTTTACTTGTTTTTTACAGGCACAGGGACCAATGTATGCTACATGGAGGAAATGCACAACATTGAATTGGTAGAAGGGGAGTCCGGTCGCATGTGTGTCAACATGGAGTGGGGAGCATTTGGTGACAGTGGTGAACTTGATGACGTCTGCACCCAGTTTGATCGCATTGTTGATGATTGCTCTAACAACCCAGGGAAACAGAGGTACTGAGTGGGTAATTTCCAGCATACTGAGTCAACTATGAAAAGCAGTGAAAGAGTGGTAACACTCATGTTGAACACCATTATGTGTAGTCACAAAGGCTGAATGGGAGCCAATGCCAGAGAGACAGCCACAGTCTTGAGAAAGAGAACAACTTGGGGTTTTTACAATAAATTCTACAATAAATATATTGTATCATGTAGGTATTATGAAAATCTATGTTAAGTAACAAGATGTTTGGGTTTGTTGTGGTCAAAGAACACAAGTGTGTCACCTGACTGGTCAGTGGGGAAAAAAGGAAATTAATTTTGGAAAACAACAGTTTACTGAGATTCAGGTTGGCAGATGGCAGGTAAGCAAAGCAATTGTCCAAACTAGAAAGAGAGTGCTGCAACATAACACCACAAATGTACACACAACTGGTGGACATAACAGGCTGCACAGGCTAAGCACTTGGAGCACAGCCCCTACATACATACGCAAGGGAGGTAGGAAGAATTGAAAATAGGTAATACAAATCAGGACGAGGCACAATCAAAGGAGTTGAAAACAAGACGTAGACAGCAAGCTGACAGGGGAACAGGGAGGAGAGGCTAGGACAGTGAGTTTCACAAAGGTTGACAAGGAGTTCAAAAGTCTGAAACAGATGATGGCACCAGAGCATTCAGCTGCAGGTAGTTGCAAGCCACAGTACAGGCTGACCACTAGATTGCAGGCTGTGTGACAGTGGTGGCTGCAGTATAATTACTAGGGTATAACTGGTTTGTTGCTTTTTGTTTGGTTCTACCCTGAAAAGAAATGACAGCACATCAGGCAAGTTTTATTGCTGGTATCATAATAATAACTAAAATACAATTAGCAGCAAAAACGTTGATGTACATGAATGGATTTTGGATGGATGAAGACGTCATGGAGGAAGTAAAAAAATGTGCAGTGAATCATTACTGCTCATAGAAGCTCTTGTTTGTGGTTGTGGATTTGTGGTTTCCTCTGGGGAGAAGCCAGTCTAAAAGAATGATTTTACATTCTTTTAGACTGGCATAGAGTACATTAATACATAATTATCATTACATAAGTGTTGCAGGACATTGGGCAGTATTGTAGGTTTCTGTAATTTATACCTACCGGTATATACGGCACTTCAACAGCTGTGCAGTTTGTCTTTTGTTTACCCCTGTATCTTGTCAGGTTTTTGAAATTCTGAAAGGATCTTGAATGTGTGTTATGAAATTGACTTCTGACATTTGAGACATTTTATTATTAAGAGGGGCTGATACCATTGTGGATTAATTTGTTTTAGCAACTGTCACGCAACCTTAAAGTGTGTTTCGGTAAAATCCACGTTCTGCACCTGTGCTATTATGATGTTCAGATCAAATCTGTCTATGTTTTCTGTATGGCTTTATACATTTACATATTCTGTGTCTCCTTTTGACAGGTATGAGAAAATGATCAGTGGCATGTACCTGGGAGAGATAGTGAGGAATGTGCTAATGGACTTTACAGCTAAGGGCCTGTTGTTCAGAGGCAAACTGTCTGAGCGACTCAAGACCAGGGGCATCTTTGAGACTAAGTTCCTGTCACAGATTGAAAAGTATGTGGGTTACAAAATGGTTTACCCTATCTTTTGCTTGAGATATTGTATAGTGTGTGTGTACGTACGTGTGTGCGTGCATGCATACGTCCATGCGTGCGTGTGCGTGTGCGTGTAAACTAATTAATAGCCAACAATTGGTTTTGTAAGCTTTGTATTGATTGTGTGTGTATGTCTGTGTGTGGGGGTGGGGGGGTGGGGGTGCGTTCAGGTTCTGTGTGCAGTATGAAAAGGGGGAAGTCTGTCACATGTGTTATGTTAGCAGGTGCAAGAAGCAACACCTTACGTTCACGTGTATAGTTCTTTATGTAATTAATTCTGTATTGTAATTCTTTCTGGTGAAAAGAGACCGTCTTGCCATGCGCCAGGTCCGCTCAATTCTGCTGCACCTGGGTCTGACCAGCTCCACATGTGATGACAGTGTTGTGGTGAAGGAGGTGTGCAGTGTGGTGGCACGTCGAGCGGCTCAGCTCTGTGGTGCTGGTTTAGCTGCCGTGGTCGACAAGATAAGAGAGAATCGCAACTTGAATCAGCTCTCCATCACAATCGGAGTGGATGGAACCCTTTATAAGACACACCCTCAGTGAGTAGAAATCGTGTTGTAACACAAATATCTGCCGTCAACTCTTCTTTTGCTCAGACATCTTACTCATTTTCCAACACTGAACTACTTTTTTTATCTGTAATTTATCTTTTCTGTTTCTTTTATTCTTAAGTTTCTCCACTATCATGCAAGAAACACTGCAGGATTTGGCACCGCAGTGTCAGGTGACGTTCCACAAGTCAGAGGATGGAAGCGGCAAAGGAGCAGCACTGATCACAGCTGTAGCCTGTAGGGCCAAGAGCAGAGGCAACTATTAATTACCCAACAGATGTGGTCATGTAGAATTGAATTTCAGGGCTAAATTGTCACATGGAGTCAGACTATTTGTTTTGTTCTGTAGTTAACAAATGTGTAATTTGAGTGTGTGTGGACTCACATGCACTTTGTGTTGAATAATTAATAATAACAATTAACATTGTTATATTTTTAATATAGTAACACATATTTATAGTGGAAGCTGGCACTAAGAAGAGAGGTAATTGGCTTTTAGAAATCACAGGTCAGCTAGTGTGTTAGAGTAGTTGCACTTGTGACAGGGACTGTTACAAACATTATTATTATTGTTATTGTAGAATGACACCTGTGATCTGTTATGTTGAAAAAATGAAAATGTGTCTGTTTTTCAACCTGATGAATGTTACCTTAAATTTCTGCTGTTAAGATGTTAGCAGAAAAATACTGATACATTAAGGTATGTCTTCAGTTGCAGTGTGTTTCTGCTCAGTACAATAAACTGTTCTTCCCAGGCTTTATCTGCAGTGCAGCCGTTTATGATTATAGTTTCTATATACTACTACAAAATACTGATTTTGTTTCATCCACTTGATAAGCACATAAAACTGAAAATTGAATGTTCTTGTTAAAACAATGCTTTGCATTGGTTGCTTAGAAACATATTTAATGAAAAATATGAACTGAATTTGGATCCAAATATTTTCCCTTCAGCTTATAGCACATTGAGTGTTGTGCATTTGGAAAATTCAGCCTAATTAATGTGGGTGTATTTTCCTTGGACCAGTACCATTATCACTACAGTATGCAAACCTGTATAATGAGCTAACACATTATACACATGCCCCAAAAAGATAATTAATGAAGCAAACATCATAAATACTTGAGAGATTTCTGCAGTTGTAGATTAAAATACAGTACTGTGGCACATATTGTTCAATGGGCTCCCACTCTGTATAGCTTTTACTGCTTATTTTTTATTACTGCTAATATTACAAATGATGTAGCTACACGTAACTATAAACACTAAGAGATCTACCAGTTGGAGTGGACAGAATAATAAATCATCAAAATCAAGAAACATTTGGGTAATACATTTATGAGGCACCTTAACCGTTAAGCTATGGCTTGTGTTCTTCATAGTGGTAATGAGTGAGACCTCTGAAGCAGAGCTCTCAGAAGCTGCTGCTGGTTTTCATAAACTGCTGCTGAAGCTGAGCATCTTAGCGCCCTCGGCCACAGAGAAAAGGTTCATGATAATGTTGTCATACAGGTGGATGGAAAGCAGGTTTTAAAGAAAAATCTTAATTCAATAGGTAAATACACATGTACACACACATACATACTATTTTGTAAAATACTAAGTATTTCTATGTACTTGAGCTTTACACTGAGTTGACAATTTTTCGTACAGTCTCAGGGCATTTACCTTGATCAGAGTGCTGCATACTCCAGTAAATCCACATGGCTGAATCCAGTATCTAGTACCCAGTTGCTGTAGCAACTGTTACTGGGTCATTGATGTGAAGTTTGTTTGCAAAAGATGGAATCAGTCAAATATTATGAAACCAACAGAAATTCACATAATGGCAAACGAACATCTTGCACCATGTCCTCCCAAAATGGTTCGACTGGAACAAAACCGAACCTCCATCTGAACAGGTAGCTAGAGTGAATAGGCCCATATATCAGAATGGACATAAGAGAAACATCAAAAGAACATAAATTATATTAATAAATATCTCTCGTTGTGAAAATAAAGTCTTCTCTGGCAACACTGGATACCAATCTTGGTTATTACGATTACAGAGGTCATCACTATGATCCAGTCATTGTCTGGCCTAAACTAAATCTTTGTCCTACACTTCTGTAGATGTCACAAATAGGCTACCAATGTTGAGTATGTGAATGAGTTTATTGAAGTGGAATAGAGCGGTTACATTTACTATGTTCTCATCACTAATTAGGGAAAGGGTTTCAGTGGCTGCTCCCATCCTTTACCATTTGAAGGTTAGCGACATAGCAATGGCTTGCGTCACACTCTGTACTCCCCTGTTCCACAGCTGATTGAACCTCAACCCCTTCCTTTCTCTCACTGAAAATGATAAATGCAAACAAAGTATGAACAGTGGACTGGGTAGCAATATGTTTGCATTGTATTAATTAATAGACTTTCAGCATTCAACCTAGTGTTTCTTTCTTTCTGCATAATATTTATCATATTGTATGTGCACAGGCACAATAGAGGTTGAGTCCAGAATGTGATGTTTTTTGTACAGAGTGATGGTTCCAATGCAGAAGAGCTTACCATGACAATATCCTGCTACAAAAGCTGTGCTGTGTAAGCTAAACTAATATCTCTTTCACCTCAAAGGTCTGCTGAAGAGTAAGCCCTCTATTATACCGAACAGTCATTTTTAGCGGGACTACATTAAGCCAGTTCATTTAGTTCAGCAGTGGACCCAGCCTGTTCACCCGAAAACAAAACCTATTCATCCTGTGTTGCTGCTTGTTGACCTGAGGGCTGTTACATGTTGATTACCTACATGCTTGGAAAATAATGCACAGGCTCTTAGTCCCACTCTCTCTGTCAGACTGTTCAGATCTCCGTCCATAACGGCATTGCATAGTATACAAAGGCTGACATACATGGTGTACAGTGCATTCAGAAAGTATTCAGATCTCTGTACCTTTTTCAAATTGTCATGCTGCTTTGCTCTTTGAAAAACAGAATTCTTGCTGAAGAATGGCAGAAACTCCAGGGTTAAGAAGGTTGTCATGCCAAACACAAGAAGACTAGAGGTTTGAATGGCTTTATGAAAACATAGTTTGAATACTTTCTAAATGCACAATATATACCAATTAATGTGTATTATTGCTCAGAGATATTTGTTCCATCTTCACTTCATTAAAATGAGATTTGGATTTTCTCTGTCTTATATATGGGAGTCCTCTCCCAAAGAAAACACTGCTCTTAAAATACCTTGTTGGAATTTCTTGCTTTTTTCCAATGAATCGTCAATGGTCACAGAGTAACATACATACATACATACATACATACATACATACATACAGTACATAGTGAAACTGCCAGGAATCTGGGAGTTACATTTGATTCTGATTTATCACTCGATTCTCACATAAAACAGACCTTGAGAGCTGCCTTTTTTCACCTCTGCAATATAGCAGACATATCCTGTCTCTAAAAGATGCTGAAAAATGAATCCATGCCTTTGTCACGTCCAGGCTTGACTACTGTAACTCATTACCATCAGGCTGCAGCAGTAGGTCCTTAAAGAGCCTGCAGCTTGTTCAAAATGCTGCTGCACGTGTATTGACCAGAACCAAGAGAAGAGAACATATCTCCCCCATATTAGCTTCACTGCACTGGCTCCCTGTGAAATTTAGAATCGAATTCAAAATAAAATGTAATAATCCCATATCATCCTACTAGAGCACTCCGCTCTCAGAACGCAGGTTTACTTACAATTCCAAAAATCCATAGGAGCAGACTAGGAGCCATATATTATCAGAATCAGAATCAGAATCAGATATACTTTATTAATCCCTTGCGGGAAATTCTTTAATATATATGGTCTTTATAGACCATATATTTAGACCTTATCCTTCTCTTCCTCTGTCTGCTTTCCCTCCTTCCATCTACATCATATCATTATATCTGTGTCTTATTAATGCACTTTACTAATTC
>JAFBJQ010040601.1:311484-354555 GCA_016785345.1 Trinectes maculatus | reverse complement strand
TCCATTGCACTTCTGTCCATCCCTGGGAGTGGGATCCCTCACATGAGTGTCTCCTGGAGGTTTCTGCATTTTTTTCCTCTGTTAAAAGGGGTTTTTTTTTTGGCAGTTTTCCTCGCCCTTGTTGAGTGTGGAGGTCAGAGGTCAGAGGATGTCACACCCTGTACTCTTTGTTAAAGCCCTATGAGGCAAATTGCAATTTGTGAATATGGGCTATACAAATAAATTTTGATTGATTGATTGACTGACATACATACAGTACATACATATTTCAGTCATGATATAAACAGATTATAGTATTACAATTCTAATAGTAGATATGAAATGTAAGAAAGAGAAAATAAAAACTTACCCTGTGAGTGTGCGCCAGTCAAGTTCTCAAATCAAACATGCATTGAGAGCATTCACTTCATTCTCAGTCTAATCGAGCCAACAACAAAAAAAACTGCCTTAGTGTGTATACACAACACATGAACAAAAAGTAATTTGGGTGAACAATTTATTTAGTAACATCACACAATAAAAGGATAACATGCATTCCCAACAATGCAATTGATGGATACATTAAACATGAACACATATTGCAGCTTGCCTGAGTAACAGTAACCCACAAAACATACATACATTGACAATTTATGTATTTCTGCATACCATAAAAAACAAATGCAGGAAAGAAAAAAAAACATTCAGTTTATAAAGTATTTCAGTGTAACAGTGAGTGATTTACCACAATTTGTGTCACACGTGAACCTGCCTTTAGCATAAAGGAATAACTGCACATTTTATTACATTTTATATTGATATCTGCCGCTCTTACAGTTTTATGGCTGGCAGTGCAGTATTGGTTTGTCAGTGGATTGCTTTGGTACAAAATGATAAAAAACCTCAGTAACTAGTGACCTACACAATTATAACGGCTGCAGTGAGTATAGACTCCAACTAGTGCACAGCAACATAGACATCTAAGTGCTAATTATTATTATTATTATTAAAAGATTTTGGAGTTATCATTTTATTTAGTAGATAACTGACTGGTGTAGCGTTTTTTAATCGTAAGGTTTCCCTTGTTAGTGTCATGCCGTTGATATGGTTAAGTTGTGTTTTTGTCCTGTCTTTATGTTGTTGCGTGATTTCCTGTTTTATTTTGAAACTAACTCTCCTTTCAGTGTCAGGTCACTTGCTCTTCCTCTTGTGGCACCAGTCTGATTGTCTTCCATGATCCTGATTATTTTCACCTGTTCCCCATTACCTCCTTGTGTGCTTGTTGTCTGCGTCTCCCCTCTGTCCTGTGCCAGTGTGTCTTGTCCTTTTGTCGAGTCCACCAGCGTAGTCATTGTCAAGTCAAGTATAGTATTTCCTTGTTTCAGATTGTAACCTCATTAAGAGTGATTTTTTGTTGGCCTTAAGCCTTGTAGAATAATTTAGTTATTTATATATTATCTTGTCTTTTTCCCTCTTAGGAGGAGTTTTTAGTTTAGGATTGTAAATCGTTTGTTTTTTCCCTCTCTTGAGGCGTTTGATGTTTAGATTTAGTCTTAGATATTTCAAGTTTTTGTTTGTAACTTTTGCAACCATCCCTCTGTACGAGGGATGGTTTATATATTCTGTATATATATGATCTATATATTATAAAGTCAAAGAATAAAAGACTTTACTTTGACATCACTCTCTTAACTCTGCGTCCTGGTCCTGTCTCTGAGTCCTGAGCCTGGCATTTAGAATGAAATGAAGAGCTTCTGTCTTAAGTCTCTCATACTTTTATCACAAAAGTCAAAAATGTCCACACATGAACAAAAAGGAATCGATAACAAAATTACAACGAAAACAGACTCTGAAACATAAATGACACAGTGTCACAGTTACACAACATGAGAACACTTCAAAGAACAACGTATAGATAACAGTTTAGCATTACAAGCCACAAACATACATCTGTTTTAGGAGTACTGAGGTGTCATTACTGCATCATTTCGCCAAAATAAATAATAATCTAAATATTCATTCTTGTACTCTCTAACGACAAAAGACCTTCCATTGTAAAGCAAACATCCATCATCTGCTACATACAGCATATTTACTTAACAACACAAACAAGCAAGTAAAGCAATAGGCTTCCTCAAGACAATAACAATGCCTCAAGTAGACATGGACACAACGCAGCAACACATTTAAGCTACTACACACTAGTGACTGCTTCACAATGAGCCACACAACTGATCTCAAAATAACCACTGAAATATATATGTAAAATAAATCCTTCTCTCAGTATACTCAACTCTTTGGTTGTGGGTTGTTTACATAAATCTTGACAATAGACTGTATATTTGCAGATATATGTATGTATGTATGTATTGTACAGCATCTTGAAAACCCTGCATTACATTACATTACATGCTTTGTATCTTCGGAAAAGATTTTTGATTTGTGACGTTTTGTATCACAGTCGTAGTAATGTAATAATAATAATAATCTAAACCCATCAGCCACAGCATTAAAACAGATTAACAGTTGATAAGAGTGCATCAGTGTCTTGTTTTAAAACTGGACACTTTCATGGTTTCAGACTGAAACGGTACGGACACGGTACTGCATTCACCTGAGGCTGAATAATTACTGAATTCCTGAAATTTCCATACGACTCATCACCATCATTTATTCACAATTTGTAAAATTATTCATTAGAAACCATCCCGGCATTTTTATTTGAGGTTGAATCAAGCAAATTGATACTAAAGTGGTTGTTGTTTTCTTTCTTCTACCCCAAAGACACTGCAGTTTTAAGAAGAATAGTTGTTATGCTAAATGTATATGCTATGTTTATCATATAATCTAACAATTTAAAATAGGAAACTTCCAAAATTGGGTAAAAAAACAAATATTGTTCACGCACATTTCTGTGAATTAAGGGATATGCAAGTGATTTCAAAGTTGTGAGGCTCACAAGACACAAATATGCACCAATCAGCCACAACATTAAGACCAGTCACTGGTTTTATTGTTGAGTCAGATCAGTATTCTGTATATCTGGGGCATGTTCAATGTGAACCATTGAACAGGAATGGGATTTTATTTGATCTTATATCATGGTTTTCCTCCAGTTAAAAATGCACTTATCTGCCTAAACATTTAAACCAGTTGACAGTGTTAATGTGGTGACTGATCCATGTATAAAACAAAGCTGCAGTGATGGTGATGCCATTAACAGTATTTTTCCAAATTTTGAAAAGGAAAAATTTGAAAAAACAAATCTTGAAATCTTGAATCTTGTTTTGACCAAACAAAACCAATTGCATAGAGCTTTATGGCTATTTCATTGCAGGCTGGGAAATAACAAGAGCTCTAGAGCTGAGTGCTGCTATCACAAAAGGAGAAGGGGGGCTGGTAGGCAGGTATCTAGGGAATCAGTGTTTAACCACATATAATTAATGACATTTAGTGTTGCATGCATTGATTCTGCAGATTCTCTGACATTACAGTTGAAATGTTCTGCTGTTTAATTGCAACGTTATATGTTGCCTGTAATCAGCCTGTAAATATATCAACTTCATCTCTGATCAGGTGGAAAATCAATAGTTTCCATAGCAACTGTGGACTCCTGGTAACAGCAGTTATCCAAGCGTCTTAGTCTCAGTGATGCCATGAAGCTCAGAATCCGATGATGGACAACATGTGAAGCTCAAGCTTTCTAACAGTACCTTTCTGATATTAGAATAATGTCATTTTAACCTGGAAACAATGGTTGAAAATATGCACTGTTATCTCCATAGAGGTTTTAAACTGGGGGTAGGGAACTTGTAGCCTTCATCCTGAGAGACAATCCATAAATACAATATACAAACATTTCTAATGACAATAACAATGACAGTGATAATATAACCTAGGACAATAACCTTCAGACTCTTTCCACATCAATGCTTGTGCATCATCATGACCAAAAGATGTGGAATATCATGTTTTCTATAAGTAAAAGACAAACAAACCAATGTAACTTCTTTAGGAGGATATGGTCATGTGCAAAAGTCAATATCAGCCAGAAATGCCCAACTCAACAGTTACATTAGTACAGTAAACAGTACAGTTGCAAGGTAAAGGGAAAGGGCTAATGCTGTTTAGATAGGGAAATTACGAAGATTCCTCCCCACTGATTTAAACTGACTTGGAGACATGCCTTTCCTTTAGGCAACCGCCAACCAGTAAGAACACAGATGGATTACTGACATTAATCAACAAGAAAATCTGCATGCTTATACATTTTAATAATTTTTTTCCAATGATGGGAACAAAGTGCTACATGGGAACATTTAAATTCAATATGAAAGATGTAGGCCTAATTTGGATGGAGGGGTTTTATTGTAGGGGATGCAGAAAATTGAGGTAGTTAACCTAAGTCCTTTATTATATGAATTATTATTTTATGATGTGTTGAAGGAGAGGTGTTTACACTAAAGTTTTTTCTTATTTATAGGGTAGTAGTCATACATTTTTTGTTTACGTTGAAGGCACAGTGAATATTCAGTGAAGGCAGGATGTCTTATATTAATCATCAGACTTCGCTATGGATGTGCTCAGTACTTATGTCTCACTACTGGGATAAATACTGATTGGTCACTCTATGTGAAGGCCTGTCGTACTGTAGTGTTTTATGAACAGGGATTTAAAAAAGCAGTAGTGACATGCATTAATTACCCTAATCATATGTACGCTGGAGGTTTTTGGTTCTCCCAATCTGAATTTGCACCTGACACACACTGCTTGAGCATCATAATATTTGACAACACTTGCTCACTCACTTGGTTTTGAATTTGCTTCACTGCCCAGAGCCCAAGTGAGTGCAGCTGTCTGATGTCTCTGAGTGCTTGGAGTGAATACCACTACCTCCAGGTACATGGTGGCAGCTCCAGTGGTACCAACGCTACAAGTGTTAAATGTTAAAGATGAGGTACCGGCTAGAATTAGGGTTGAATTGTGAAACCACAAATACAAGCAGTTCACATTATAGCACACCTAAAATCGCCTAATCGATAGTTCACTTGGGAATATATGCAACATATAGCAGCTTTGGCTCTTTTCCCTGTAGCAGCCACTTAGTTATCCCACGCCTGATACACTGAAACTGCCAGCGAACTAACCCTCTCTGAATCCTCTCCACTACAAACTTTCTTTGGCAAAGGTCCCATTTCTAACCCTCGATTTGATAGACTTCTATCTGAGTGGACCAGTGCACACTCCGCCCTTTCACTCCTGTTCACCTCCGCCGAATCATTCAGGTTGTTGTCGTTATGGACCCGATTTCTGTGTCCCAGGACAAGGTTGTTGTGATGACTGGTGGCATCTCTTAAGGCAGTACCCCCACCAAGTGCCAGCACAGACCTTCCATTCCTGCCCCATCTGGAAATCCTCCTCCACTGGCACTGCGTCAGACAGCAGAGGTGCCTGGACTTGCAAACCGCCTGGAAGCCCCTCCTAAAGTTTTCATTGTAGTAGCCGTAGATGATAGGGTTGATACTGGAGTTGGAGAAAGCCAGCCAGTGAGCAAAGGGGAAGATGTAGCTGGTCAGAAGGTCCAGCTGGTCCCTGTCTAAGCCTGCATAGTCTGTCATCATCATTAGGGTCCAGAGGGGCAACCAGGACAGCATGAAAAGCAAAGCCACCAGGGTGAGCATCTTTATCACCTTGATCTTTTTCTGTGATATCATTTGCTGACCACCCCTTCTCCTTCCCACCTGGACTGCATTGTCCAGCTGGGGCTCTCTGTTTGCAACCATGGAGGAACACAGTTTGACTCCGATGCTTGCATACATCAGGGTTATGACGGTGAGGGGCAACAGGTAGATATGAGCAAACAGAACTGCTGTGTAGACCTTTCTCATCTGAGGCTTATTAAAGTCTTCATAGCAGGTGTAGACAGGTAATGTGTGGTTGTAGTCATCATTGTACACCATGTAGTGGAAAGGAAATTTCTCCACAGTCAGAGCGACTGCAGCCGGACACATGATCACAATTGCTAGAACCCAGATAACGACGATGGCTGCCTTAGCAACAAGCACAGTTGGCTTGGGTTGTAGAGGATACACTATACACCGAAACCTGAAGTATATAAAAAGAGTATTACAAACAAAACACCAACACTTACTGACAGTAAGTATCAGACATCAGAACATTCACCAACCTTTCCACAGCAATGGCCACCAGCGTGAAGACTGATGCAGAGACAGATACGCCTTGCACAAAGCCGCTCATCTTGCACACAGTGTTGGAAAAGGGCCAGCCTGTAACAGACAATGAAAAAAAGAACATGACTCCAACTTTAATGGCTCCATTTAAGACATTTCACAGACCGAAGCTTCTCCTTGCTGCTTTATTATCACTGGGTAGCATGTGAAGTGTGAGTCTACCTCGGACTTCTTTTTCCTTTCTAGAAAAAAGCTCAGGATGAAACTTTTTTCCTCTGCATTGCCATTTAGCTTAAAATAAATAATTTGTGAATTGCACACACAAATATAGAAATATGTGTTATGAGTAGAAGGTATGAAGCATGAGACATTAAGGTAGACCTTCTCACCCAGAGAGAATTATTATCTTTCTCTGTAGTTCCCCTTAAGCAAGTAAATATTTCCCTCGAGAAACCTAAAATTAGACTAAAAATGGCCTAAAAATGATTATTGGACTAAAAATGACCAAACAAAGACCTTTGATCATACCATCCATATTGCCTATATGACACTGTACAATATATGTCAGTGTTGTCCCTGCTTGTGTGTGTCCTTGGTGGAAATTCAAGCTATAGATGAAAAATAAGTCAAAACAAGCCTAATATTTCAAACTGCTATCATGATCAGTCATTATCATATCATATCATTAATTGAATTAATTTCCAAACGAATCCAACACTCATTCCCCTTTTTTACGTCATAATTCTAATGTGCTTTTTTAAAATTCTGAAATACCTGATTGTAGTTTGGTTGCATGAAGTGAATGAACTGGAAGTCTGATTATTTACTTCCAAGAAAGACTTATCACAGCATGTGACTCCCTTAGCTGAATCACTGCAGACTCATAATGTATGAATCATCTGTGATTGATTGATTGAATGTTCCTGTTTATTTCTCATGGACATATAGTAGTACAACAAACACAGCCCCTGGGTAAACCAGTAGTAACCCACTGCAATTAAATTAATACTCTGCCATTCACTTATTACTGTTTGTGTCCTGCTTTGTTTTTAATCCACAATCCACTGTTAATTGACTGAAGCACCATGGCTAGAGAGTGAGGTTGATAGTGCTGAAATAAAACCAATAAAAGCAATCTCGAATAGCAGGTTTCAAATCCCCTCTGGAAACACAATGTTATGGACTGTCAATATCCTTAACACCTACAGTATGTCCTGCTCCAAGAACATGTTTGATTTTCCGTTGGAGCTTTAGGAACAGGGTTGCTCAGACTGATCAGACCAGTAGTTGTGACATGATGTAGCTTTGCAGCTGTTTTTACTGTGCAGAAGATTTCAGTTTCAGTTTTAAGACATGTCACTGAAAGCACAGTGTTGCGAGCCAAAAAAAGTCTGCATATAACATATAATAAGAGTTGTCAGTTTTTGTAAAACTGAAAACTAAAAATAAGAGTGTGCAGAGTGGAAAATGATCAGATAACTTCCTAGCTACTGTGATGCCAACTCTATTATGGTAAGTGTCCTTGAGGTTGCTCTGTCTGGTATTTGCCTTACTCTAAGAAGTAAGTAATAAACTGGACTGGTTTAAGAGAATAGCTGCCTGCTTAGAGCGTTTCCACTTAAACAATTAATTTAATTGTCCTTACTTCCTCTTACTGATATTGCTCTCCAACATTCATAGCAGTTTTATATTGTCCATTGCTCCTTTGGTTTTTCTGATCCAGCATCAGCGCCAGTTCTACCAAAAGCAGCCCTACGTAACTGTTTCCCATCACTATTAAAGACAGTTATTATCCACCTTTAAAACATCCCTCTGTCCACAGTCACTCTCAGAAGACATCAAAATCTCAGCCGATATCCTTTCCTCCTTTCACCTCCCATAAACTCAGAGACATACAGTGTCCTGCAGTTAAGACTACATAACACATCTAAGGCCAGCTTCCCTTCAAGCACCATGAAACCTGCACAGCAACATGTCTCTTCAGGTCATACCTCTAGTCACGTCACTACATATTACAATGTAATTCAACCACACAACATGGACGTTGCACAATACAGCGCCTTGCAAAAGTATTCACCCCCTTAGCTTTTTATTTATTTTGTTACATTACAACCTGTAATTTAAATGTTTTTTGAGGATTTACCTGTAATGAGGTTGTCTACCAGTGTCGTGGGGATGCAGAAGATGCCCACTAGAAGGTCACTGATAGCCAAGTTGAGGATGAAGAGGTTGGTGACCGTACGCATACGACGATTTTCCATTACAATAAGACACACCAGGATGTTCCCAATCATACACGGCAGGAAGATGAAGAAGTAGGCCAGGAAGTAGATGACAGCCACATACAGAGAGTGTTGATAGTAGGGGAAAAATGTAATGCTGGTGACATTGGTGGTACCATTTAGGCTGATGTTTTTAAAAGCTGCTGTTGTGGCAGAGCCTTCCAACTCCACTCCTTCCTCCCCTATGCTGTCCATTGCCTCCATCGTTTGAATGCAAAGACACTGTGAAAAATAGCGAAAGAGAAACGTTGCATTATTTTTATTGCTTTGTCCAAAGAGTTAGTTAATGACATTTGAAGCTGAAATGAATTTGAAATGTCATTTGGAGATTTGTAATTAGGCCTAGTAGTTATTTCCAGTTTTAAATTAGTCTAACCTTCAGGCTGTGATGAGCATGACACAGAAATAAAATCTACACTGTATTTCAAGATTTGCATTTTCTAGTCAGCTACACAGCATGTTTGTCTGTTATGATGAATGAAAATGTGTAAACAAAAAAGTTCCAGCAAACAGTTTTAATTTCAGGCAACAAAATGCATGCTTAATGGACAGGCAAGAACAAGCTTCTTTTTTTTACCTCAAAGAAAGACGCATGGTAGTAAACTGGCAGTTACTGTAAAATGCATGTAACCATAGCAACAGTAACCTTAGTTTCATTCTTTGTCATCCCTGCATCTTTTTGAAGAGCTATGAGTGACAACATATGTATATGAATAATCTTAAAGGACAACTCAGCAGGAAGACATGTACATGTTCTTATCAGCAGGAGACGTTCACTGCACTCCAGTTCCAGGTTATCCTGTGAATCACCTCTGGGAATTAGTCATCCCACTCACTGTACTCAGTGAACCTCAGCAACTCATATCTATGATCTTATGATAATATATACACCTCTCCTGGACATGGCAGTTTTTCCTCATTTTGTCTGAAAATGTCTAAAAGAAACATTTTTTTTGTATCAAGCTGCCAAAACAGTATTACTGATTGGTGTTTGATGAAGGCTTGTTGCTACAGTGATTTGACAAGAAATTTAATTTATTTTTCCACTAATTGATCATAGTGATGATGTGTACAACGCCAGATATTAAAAGTTAAAGAAATGACGCATCCCTCTAACCCACCCAGCAAGGATCCAACACAGCTCCAACAGCTGTGCAACATCATCCACACTGCATCTGCCAGTTCTTTTTCTTTTTCTGTTAAGTGGCAGCTGGGAAACAACTTTTAGGTCCATTAATGGGAAATCATACCACATTACACCACAACACTGATACAACATTTTCATACCCATATACCTTATACCCTAATATACCACCCATCCATGTAGTTTATCATTTGCAGTGAGTCCAGCACACCTTTCCAGAGAGCGTTTGTTAGTCACCATAGGGCATAAAAGCCTGAATGGACGTTGTGTGGCCTGGATGTTCATTCCATCAGACACTGGACTCCATATAATCTGACATATCAGTTTCTGTCATTCATGACTGCCTAACAGTTTTAAGATTATGCCACTGTTCCTGCCATGGTATAATGTTAGGCACTGCAACTCCTGTTATCACTGTCTGGCAGAGGAGTAACGAAATTTCGTGCGAAATAAAAAATGACGAAATAAACTTGAAAGACGCACGAACTAAACATCTGTAAAAAAAAAAAAAAATCAAGAACTTGATTTTTAACTCTCTGGTGTGTTTCGTTTCATGAGTATTTCATATTGTGGTCCATGTATCGTATTCCTTATCCTTTTGTGAGATTACTATTCCATTACACCCCTACTATCTGGCCATCTTTACTTTACTTAATTTACTTGTATAATTATGCTAACATAACAACAGTACCCCCCCCCCCCCCCCCCCCCCCCCCCCTTTATTAAATTTTTGTTTTGGGCAGTTTTTCCACATCCTTTTTGATTATGGGCTATGCAACTAGAGAAACTGCTGCTTTAGGCCAAAGGAGTCTATAAGGCAGTGAACCTGAGGCAAATATATGATACATTTCTAAGCCAGGAAGACTGGGAGAGAGAGAGAAATGTGTACGCGTGTATATGCTCAGAACATCTCTAACAACATAATTATACTTACTTATTTGTCAGCATTAGATGAGCATTACATTGACAACAAAAGAAGGAAAAGACTGAGGCGGAAAAAAAACGGATTATTCTGTCACCACAAAGACACCTTACTGTTTTTATCTCTCCTCAGTCATAGCAGCAGTCACAGTCTGAGAGTGGTGTGACTGGTGAGACTGGTGTGAGTCCTTTGGTTCAAAACATCTTATTTAGTCCAGATTTAAAATGAACATATGAGTCCACAGGCTAAATGACATTTTGAACTTTTAAGTGTACTGATTATATAGACATTGCTCATTGGCAGACTAAAGCTGTGCTCACACACTTTTTTTCCCGTATTATCCATAATATTTACCAATGTATTATAATCATGTTAATGAATCGCATAACTTTGCCCTTCCGTTCTATAGCTACATCAGACACGTTAATTAAATTTAAAACCAATATCACTTGAAGCAAATCCGCAGCATTGGCGATCCAATTTAATAGATTCTTCCTCTAGTGGCAGATTGAGGTCCAATACCACACTGCCAAAACACAATCTAATTTACACGGGCAATTCATAATGTCAGAAAAACACCAACAACAGCTAATTCACTTATACAATCAGTGTGTAAAATAAGAAATCAGCGAGGACCAAAGGTTATTTAGACCCAGATATCAGAACAGTGCATATTGAGAGTCTTTGTCTTTGTTCTGCCTTCTCCGTGCCCTCAGCCGCTTGATTGCTGTCTGTCTATGTCATAATGTAAAGCTTCCCGCTGAACATGAAATGAAAAATAAATGACTGACAACAGTGAGGAAGAAGAATCTCTTATCTCAGGAGACTGGCTCTTCAGACAATAGAGTAATCATCCAATCAGCACAGTGTGGTGGCCTTCAATTAGAGGCTCTTTATGTCTGCAAACAAACACATGCCTCCACCATTTCTGAGCACCATTCATCTAAAAGACTCACGTAGCATTCTTTTCATGGCTGACAAACTGCTAAAATAGAAGAACCAAAAATGTGGGAACATATTTACCTATAAAGACACAGAGCTCTATCAAAGAATAGTAAGGTACAACAGAAATTCTATTAAACCCCCTCTGTGGCAGTATTGTACATTACCAAACTGATATATGTATGACTGCACTGCATTCTTAATGAAAGTGCCATGATACAATAGCCTCTATAAACACTGTGCAATGGTTTCATGTTGTAACGCTTGTTAATATTCATGGAAGTAGCTCACTCAGGTGCACACCTGAAGGCATGATGCTGAGACAGACTAATTCCAGCTCTCCATCAGGAGAAGAAACCGCTCCCTCAGGAAGTTGAAAATGTCAAACTCTGAAAGAAAAAGTCAAGCATACATTGCTAGAGCTATCTATCTATCTATCTATCTATCTATCTATCTATCTATCTATCTATCTATCTATCTATCTATCTATCTATCTATCTATCTATCTATCTATATCTATCTATCTATATATACACACACATACACAGTATATCTATATCTATCTATATTTATATCTATATACTGTATGTGTATATATAGTCGACTATCAGCACAAAATAATCTGATGTGACTAACAAAAAACGTGGCTTCTTTTCTTGCAAAAGCTAAAAGGGCACGTGAACAATTTTCTCTCAGTAACAAATATGCAAAGCATCTTTTCTGTTAAGAAGAGCAACTCTAATCCATTATCTTGGAGGTATGTGTGGCCTAATGTAAATTTAAACGATGTATCTAGTACCTCCAATCCGCTGCAATAAAGGTCACAAAAGACTTGTATTGATTGCAGCAAACAACACACTGATATATCAAATAGCCCCATGAGGTTCAAACCAGAACCAGTGAACATCAAAACACAGAAAGTATTTTAGGATTCCAGATAGCTGAATAATTACATAATTATGGAGAAAATAATTGACTTAAAATAGATTCAGTCGAAATCTCTGATTGCGCTGAAAGACAACAGGCTTGTCAATAATGTGCTTAATCATTTAATTCATTTCATTTTTACGTCTGTAATCCTGACATAGTCCAGTCTTTTAGATGCTGTCTTATCTGTCAGAAAACATTAGTCAGCAGTAAAAACGTCAATGATGAACATGATCTGCAGTCTTTTCACTTTTGGATACTGGAAGAAAAAGCTCTTGGAGATTTGGATGAAACTAATCCAAGCATTTACAGTGGGCTTTCATTACACAGCACTACATTGCAGCTACTGTAGACAACTTACAGTATATGATGTGGATGTGTTGACTATGTTGAACACCAAATCAGAATAACAAATAAATCTCATGATTGTTTACTTCCACGCTTCCTGCTTTTCCCCGACCCAGAATTTGTCAAATCATGAATGACCTTAGCATCAGCATTGTATGCTGTCCTGATTAAATTCACCATCCCCAATTGTTTTGTGAGGTTCATTTTTTTTCTTCTCTCGAATGCATTTGGGTCCTTTGCTTGTCACAATTATCTTGGGTCATAGCTAAGCTGACTGATGTAGAAAATGCTTTCGGAGGATGTTGCAGAGCAACAGAGTAATGTTCTTAATTTAAAATTATTCCATTGAGCCATTGATCTAATATTCAGAGCTATCTCATGTTTTAAGTGTTCACATCATATCTATCTAGTATCTATTATCTATATTATTATCTATATTTCTAAAATGCATTAGACCTGCATTTGTAGGCTTCTGTATTTAAAGCTCTTAAAGCTCACCTTTAAAATCTGTGTGATGCATCATGTGTGACCGTGACATGTGTAGACAAATGTGTGTGAGAGAGAAAGTTTGCAGTGTTCAGGTCTGGTCTGGTCAGGTGTTGTTTACGGTGTTGACTCACACAATGTGTGATGTAGTCCTGTGATGATGACTGCTGGGTGCTGATGTGATGCTGTTGTAATGACGACTGAGTAGCAGGTCTGAAGACTATAATGTAAAGGTGTGTGGGTGTGTATTTGGAATTGAGAATGCCATGCAGGTCTCTCTTGAAAAGCCATATTGCGAGATTGTGGAACTGGTGACAGTTACAGGAGTAACTGTCCACCCTTTATTCACTGATCTGCCATAACAGTGCTTTTAATGTTGTGACTGATCAGTGTATGTTCTTGGCTTTCATGTTCACAGCAATACAAGTTAAGCTGGTATAAAAATATATGCCTGAAGTTGAACATGAAAAACAACAACAACTTGTTTCACCAACTGCAAACGGTCACAGAGAGTACAAAAAAAGAACTTCAGATGTGAACCTTTTTATGGAGCCCGTCTTGTGACATTGGTGGAAAAAAAAATTCTGTGGCCACGACTTGTTGAAAGCAGCCACGATATGATCTCAGAATAGGATCTGGTGGGCACGACTTATTAATTAGTGGCCACGGAATATATTTTTCCCATCCATGTGACCAGACGGGCTTTATTCTCTGCAAAAGACACAGTGCTAATTAAAATAGAGATGGTTTCAGACAACTACTTTACTTATAAACTAATAAATACTTTAGACAAGGGATGCATCATTTGACCTATACAGTATCAATATTGGGTTTTAAATATGATCCTTTATTGATCTACTAATGAAATCACCCTGCATCCATGTTGAGCTCCTCAGGTACAGTTATATAGGATGAATCATACAAATGTACATCTGGTGCTCACTGTTATGCTACATCTGGAAAATCATAGCTATATCATACCATGTAAACCTATTGATCTGCATTTTACTCTTAAGCTGCCTTCTACAGTATTCTGTATTTGTTGTTCCTTTTACTTATTATTTACTTTATTTACTTTGCTGTTGTGACACTGCAAATGCCCCCATTGTGAGACAAATAAAGGTATTTTCTTCTACTTAACTCCCTGCCAGCTTTGACATTTGTTGCTATACACATTTTGTGAAACAGATACCATCGTACGTGACATAGGATAGAGTCTGTCCTCTGTCTTTCAGAATCAGAATAAGAATTAGAGGTATTTTATTAATCCCCAGAGGGAAATTCAAAAATATATCTTTTCAGATATGTGATCATGGATCTGAAACTTTTAAGTAAATCGGTACCTCTTTTTATCATATGCTGAGCTGACATATGATGATAAAAGGTACAGGCATACTGTGCTCTGACAATAATAATCATTAGCATAGTTATCATTAGCAGTAAGGTGTAAAAATAATTTAGCTGCAGCTTCTAATTTGTACTTGGTGCTGAGCATCACTGTCATGCTATACAATTATAAAGGTGCTGATGGTTCATCACAATTTCTCATTTACTTGATAACTGGTAAACTAAATTGTGACATAACACTTTATAATAACATAACACTTTATAAACTATTTATTACTGTGCTGTACAATGACTGTCAACCATGGTTTTATCTCCTTCCCACTGGATCAGTTGGCAATAAAAAAATGAAACCGTGTTTTCCCAATAGCAAACCACATTCAGAAGTCAGGCCATCTTTTTACTACTGTATTCTTTTAAAAAGTGACGTCTCGCCTTTTTGTTCTGCTCCATCAGTCAACATTTCTACCTGTCAGATTCTTTACACATTTAATAAAGTAAAATCTTGAATTGGCATTAACACAACTTCACAGTAATTTGATAATAAGGTTGAGACAATATTGTTTACATAATAATTTTCAGCATTTCCCTTAATATTACAGCTGTTATCTCATATGCTATCAGATTACTGTGAACAGTTTGTAAACATATTAAAGTGGTATACTATTGTTTCTTTTTGATGTATTTCTGTTTTTCAACTTTGTGACTGTTTATTTAAGAGATACAAACATTTTATTTCATTCAATATAATTGTGAACTGTAAAATACAGGCTAATTTTAAACAAGTTATTCCTGTTAATAAAAAAGGAGACATATTATAAAACGTAAAATTGGTCATTTATTAACCATCGATCAAAAAACATTTACATTTCCCTAAGAACACATGCACAAGAAGATACAAGGGAAAGAAGGAAAACATCTGGATTTGCGTTTTGTACAAAACAAATGATACTCACATTCAAACTGTCTTTATGTTAATTTACTCCTCGAATAAAAAAAATTCAAATTCAAATACAGGGGGTCCTCGTGTTACGACGGTCGCGAGATACGTTGTTTTCGTGGTTACGACACATCTCCCATGAACTTCCTTGTTTCGGCTTAAGCGGTTTGCCCCGTAAATACGTACAGACTTTGCACGGGAACTAGTTGGTGAGCGCTCTCTCTGTCTTTCAGCGCGCCTGCTGGCTCTCCAGCACCTCCACAGCACAGCTAGGCTACTCTGCCTTGTGTTTACTTATGTGAAATGGACGGCTGGCGGGGGGTGCAGCGGCAGCCGGTAAGGAGATGCACACGGACACAGATGCGTTCGGGATCGTGGCGATACCGTAGGTTTATTCACAACACAGGGTCTACACGGTTGATATCAGAAATCTACAGGAAATGCTCATTACACTCGCGATATCAACCCCTACTGTGACAAAAGGCAATTCACCATAGTAAAGTTGTAGGGTGGTGTTATAGCGACATCTAGTGGCACAACTTATTATTTACATAGGATTACATACACATGAATGTATGTTCCGACTAACGTCGAAATTCGGTTACGACACATTCTCAGGAACGGATCTCCGTCGTAACTCGAGGACCCCCTGTACGTTGATAGTCAACTTCATTCTTAAATATGTCTTTCCTCCTTTGGCTCATCACGTTTAGCCCTTTTAAAAGGGATAAGCGGTAGAAAATGGATGGATGGATGGAAGACAATTTCAGTCAAACTGGAGTAAACAAGCAAAAATACACTAAAAACCACATAGACCATCAGACATGCTTCCCCAGTCAAATGGAGAGCAGTATATTGGCAGCAGGCAGATCTAAAGCTACTTGAATTGCAAATTCATGCTGCTTAGTAAAGGCCAGTGGGGCCTCTTAGAGAGATGCTCTTGATATTTTGAGACATACCATAATTGGGGGATGAAGGGGGGCAGAGCCCACTGAGCTTCTGTCAGTGCTCTGCTTGAGGCAAACCTTGGTCATAGTCTTCACAGGCTGTTCATTCTAAACAAGTTCACCATGGTTGGCATCTCTGTCAAGCTCAGACGCTGGTTCTGTTCTGGTCTGGTCATAACCACTGGTATCAGCACAGCTAACAGCAATATCCTCCTGGGACCCAAGAATAATAAGTGTCATCAAATTTCTATTTTTTTTTTCTTCTAATTCCCAACATTCTTGAGGTCAAAGAAACATCTCACAATTTAGACTTTTAAAATTTATTTTGTATTATTTTTTATTATTTTTTTACTATTTTATTATTTATGTATTTATGTCACCTGATGTATCCCCAGAAAGCACAGGATGTAACTGTTAGTCTCCATTCATCTTCTCCCATGCATAGAGACTCATTAGTAACGTGCTGTGCAGGACTGTGTATATTTAATGGTTCATATATGACTAAAGAGAGATTAGTGAGGTTAGTGAGATAAGTATTAATGGACAAGTTTGCACTTGCACAATGCTTAGATACAGCAGGTAAAATTACCCTTGTCTTGTTGTTCCGGATATTGTAATTTAAATTAGGCTGCAGGAAATTGAGAAGTAGGTTAAAGTAATGCTTCTGCCTCCCCAGGTGCCATTATTAATAATTTTACCAGCAACAACCTCTGATTATTGTAAATGTTAGCATACGTATTATGGTATTAGGCATAGCCTCTGTGATACAGTTCACACTTTAATTTATTAGTCTGCTGATTATGTGTGACCTAATAGGGATGATCTGGAGAATTAAAATGGCACAGCCCCATACTGTGTTTTGGCTGAAAAATAGGCCTCAGCAGCAGAGACAATCAATTGTGCAAGTACTTTTAATACTTTAAGTACATTTAAAAGCAAGTAATTAATTACTTTTACTTAAGTACAATTGTTAAGGCAGCACTTCTACTTTTACTTGAGTAAATATTTTGCTGGTTATCTGTTCTTTTATTTCAGTACTGAGCTTCAGTACTTCCTCCACCACTGTTATACACACAAGGACTCTGGATTCCCATGTATATGAAAAGCCATGCATTTTTACCAGAGTTTTGTAATTAGTTGAAAAGGTACACCAAGTAAAAATTATTATTGATTACAGAGTAAAATTGAACTAGGTAACCTGTAAACAAGTGTGGCAAATTCAAAGTAAAAGCCAGTTCTATTCATGTGAAGGACCATGGTCCAGCACACCATGAAGTCAGGTCCATGTGCTACTATTTAGAGCTGAAACGATTCATCGATTAATCGACACGAATCAATTACAAAAAGATTTCAGTTAAACTTTTCGATGCTGCGCTTCCTTAATTTCACTCCCGCTAAACATCGGTTCCGCTGTTTCACGCGGACGCCTACTGTGACGCACATGACGACAGAATCGCCACAAACAACATGAGGTGAAGCTCAGAGGAAAGGAGGACAAAAAGGCAGAACATGTCTAATCTGTGGGAACACTTACAAAAAAACAGTACAATGTATCCAGTGTGGTATGGAGCTCGTGTATGACAAGAGCACGACTTCAATGATGCAGCCGGTCATTATTACTCCAGAGAGCAGAGCCGACACGCAAGGCAACACTGTTTGTCATAATGCCAATACTAACAAGTTAGTTAGTACCACCATTCCAGTTGCTGTGCAATCTGTGTGCACATCTTATACCCACAGATAACCGCTTTTTCCTTATCTGGATTCTGTTAGATGTGCAGCACTGTGCATGGTGTTTTCAAATGGACCCATTTCTCAAACCAACATAACAACAATAACAAACAGCAGCATTGTATAAGCTCTCTAATGGCTATCATATGGCAAGTCACACGCAGACACATCGTCCTACACCGACGGTGGACGGTGAGACAATCAGTGTTGGACATCTTAAGTGAGTACAGTTATCATGGATTAATATTAATATTTCACTAGTAAATTATTTCATAGATTTCATAGATCCATATGCTGTTTTTTTGTATTTGTGCAAATAGTTGTCAATCATTCCAGTACAACTGTTCAGTACACACTCCTGGGAAACTGAGCCCTGTTGAGATGTCATGCTGCTCAGTCCAACCTGTTACCACTGCTTCATCCTGCTGCTCAACCCGGCGCCTTTTAGCGCAGAGTATTACTCAAAGAGATGTTTCCGAGCTAAATGTAAAAATACATGTGTGTAAAAATGCGCAAACGACTTCTCACAGAGGCTTAAAATAGCTTTTTGTTACTATTACTCACTTTTCCTTTTCAGGGTAATGGGGTATTTGACAGATTCATCACAAAGCTGCTGAGAACAAACGCAGACAGAAGTTCAGACCTTTTGCGGGAAAGTGGCGCAGCGTCAGCGCGGTGCGCTCCGGCTGCCTGAAGCCTGCTGCGCGGTGCGCACGGACGGAAATATGCAGGACGAAAGACGCACTCACCTCTCTCTGCTCTCTGAAGCGCTTTCACCTCGACACGTGCACTCCCGCAGACAGACGCTCACTGACTCCCTCAGCCCGGTCTGACAGCGCGAGGGCGGCTCGCTCACCTCACCGGAATAAATCACCGTGGGATGACACACTGCGCTGCGCACACAGCAGCTCTGACTCGCAGTCTCACATTGACTTATGTAAAATGTAAGTAGCTTCCACGTCATGTGGTCAAATACAGGCTTCTATTTATTGCTACACGGAATTAACAGGAAAGATTACATTTCCTCCCCGTAACTGTTTTATGTGATATTTTTTTTATTCTTTTCAATATTGTTGTATCGCAACAACACCACGTCTGTAACTCAAAACATCTCCCAGAGAGGTTCAGGTGACCATAAAGTTTTATAGTGCAGGGATCAACAGTTTGATCTATGAGGCCCCATGAGGCAAATTGCAATTTGTGAATATGGGCTATACAAATAAAATTTGATTGATTGAATTTGATTGATCTTGGAGCAGTTAGAACAATGGTGATGAAACAATTTAAACAGGAGGAAACCTGAGACTAAACCAGGCGGGGGACAGTGGACAGACAGGAGGTGGACAACTAAAGCACTGTCAGTGTGCAAAGTGCAACTGTGAAATATGGAAACTGTATTGGAATTCTAAGAAAAAAAGAGTGACCTTTGGAGGGGCAGGGACTCAAATCTTCAAAGACATCCCCTCCCCCCATGATATATACCTACAAACAATGAATTGTTTTAACACTTCATTATGGAACATGTAATTTAAAACAAACAAACAAACACAATAATAATGCAATGTTGAAAATTTTAATGGCCACTCAAAAGGTAGCAATCAAATCAGGTGTCTGAGCAGAATTTCAGCCAGTCCACTATTACAACAGATTTTTGAAAAATATAAGTGGAAACTGGTGCCATTTGCGTCCACAGCATGTAATGAGCTTCAAAAGATGCAATAATTTGTCAAAATGTGTTCCAAAAGTCCAAAGTTGTCAATTGAAGTGTTATTAATTACACAATGTATGTTTTAATGGCATAGTAAAAGTAAAACATTATTAGTAAGGATATGGCTGATTTTGCCATGTCCGCAATGACCAACATGGAATTTGCATTGAACATATTAACTAAAACTCTTATTTTTAAACCAAACTTTTATTATTCTAAGGATTAAAGTTATGTCCCTGATACTACACAATATATTTATTCAAAATAAAACATTATTTTTTGTAAAAAAAAAAAAAAAAGGAATTATTTATGCCTGTCCATTTGTCTTTCCACCCCGTAATGCTTACAGTTTCTGCCTAATAAAAATGCACTTATGCTTTAAATGAGATCAAAGAGAGGAAGTGACATCAACTGAATCCTTGCAGGCATCCAGTGCAAGAGCCAGCGTCACATATTATTTGACATAGTTTATTAGCTGTCCTGCCCTGTATTATATCAATCAATCAATCAAATTTTATTTGTATAGCCCATATTCACAAATTGCAATTTGCCTCATAGGGCTTTAACAAAGAGTACAGGGTGTGACATCCTCTGACCTACACCCTCAACAAGGGTGAGGAAAAACTGCCAAAAAAAAACCCTTTTAACAGAGGAAAAAAAAAAAACACAGAAACCTCCAGGAGACACTCATGTGAGGGATCCCACTCCCAGGGATGGACAGAAATGCAATGGATGCCCCGTGTACACAACACATTAACAACATGACTGATTAATTATACAAGTAGAATAATATAATATAATATAATGGTGGTAGTAGTGCGCTGTCTATTATAGACAGGGGAACTGTTTTAATATATATTTTTTTCAACTTGTAACGTAAAGAAAATGATATTTTAGACTGAATAGCGTTGTGTCTAGCTCAGCTAGTTCAGCCAGTTGTGTGTATATACCCAAATGTAGTATTCAATAAGTTAATATGGCATGTTTCTCTTTGAATCTATCAAATTCTTCAATGAATCCCTACAGTTCTGTTGACTAGCATATTTGCACTTTTATGCATTTTGATTTTAAGTACCTATATGTATACTTTGGATCTTGCATGATTAAGTCATACTATGTTGACATTTATACCCAAAATGAATAACATTGTTGGTAAATTGGGACAAAAACCCAGGAAATAATATAGGGACAGTCAAAGTCATCTACCCTGTAACATGACTCTCCAGCCAGCCAACAATGTCTTTTTAAAAAAGGACATAAAATAGCATACATAGTTAAAACAATGCCATTGATATGCAGAAAAAAATATGAAGACAAAATTCCGAATTATGGAAAACTCAAATTAGATAACGAGACTATAACTTTCAGTATCAAATAAAGGACACGTTTCGGATAGGAAAACATTACATTTTAAAAAATGATTCCATGTTTTAAATGGTGTGTGTCTTGTCTGTTATGGGGTGGTAAAAAAACAACTGCCTGGTCATAATAAAATAGATAATATTAATAGGGGTTTAATGCCTGAGGGGAGGAAAATATTTTTTCTAATATGTCTTTCATAATGTGAATGTTTTTAAAACTGTCCTTGATAAAATGGTTGAAAATTACAAAGTTGAAAAGGCACCAGTTTCATAGATTGACTCAAAAAAGTAACTATTATTCTATTAATGCTGATGTTATAAAATTGATGATTTGGTTGGTTTTATGTATGTGTGGGTCAACACAACCTTATCTGTGCCAGCGCTAACTGCATACCATTTTTGAATTTAGCTATTGCCGTGAAACCAGGTTCAGCCAGGTGCCTTTCTGCTTGTTCTGCATGTAACTGTATGGGTTTACTCTGGGTACTCTGGCTTCCTCACACAGTCCAAAGACGCTGGTCAGGTTAAATGTTGACTTCTAACTGCTTGTGACTTGTTGTTTGTCTATGTTGCCCTGTTATAGACTGGCGACATGACAGCAATGCAACAAATTGGATGCCAGCAGCCACAAAACGCCACAGAAGAAGAAGACATGGCCAGGATGCACCCAGCCTGTTGTCTGACGTCAGCTGGGGCCATGACCTACAATGTGGTATATATTAGGCAACATTCTCCATGCTAATGGTCAAAAAGCCTTGTAATTGTGAGGGTTGGCACCTAGGTTAGGAGCACCACCCCTTGTATGTAGGGCCAGAGAAAGCTCTCCCCCTCTTTAAGGACAGGTGTGAGCAATTAGTGCCTCGTTGTCTGAGGCCTGGTAGATGTGTGGTGGGACTGCTTTGTTTGTGCAGGTAGGAAGGTTTAGAGAGAAACTTTATTCAGTGCTTTGTGGGGTATCTAACTTGTATTTTTTATA
This sequence comes from Trinectes maculatus, assembly GCA_016785345.1. Lineage (NCBI taxonomy): Eukaryota > Metazoa > Chordata > Actinopteri > Pleuronectiformes > Achiridae > Trinectes > Trinectes maculatus. The sequence continues at coordinate 332,327 of JAFBJQ010040601.1, read as the reverse complement.
TATGATTGTGGTGCAGTTGTTCCTCTCGATCCAGTGTGCACGTCGTGGTCCACATTGGGTTTTGCGATAGAATCTCCCTGTGGTGAGTACCCTGCCTGACCATATTTTATTAGGTAGTGTACTTTATACTCCTGCTTGGTCTAATTTACTGTAGCCAGTTGGTTCAGCTATTTTGTAGTTTTATATATTCAATTTTTGTGTACAGGGGGTCCTCGTGTTACGACGGTCTCGAGATACGACGTTTTCGTGGTTACGACACCTCTCCCATGAACTTCCTTGTTTCGGCTTAAGCGGTTTGCCCCGTAAATATGTACAGACTTCGCACGGGAACTAGTTGGTGCCGGCTCTCCAACCCCTCCACAGCTAGGCTACTGTGCGTTGTGTTTACTTATGTGAAATGGACGGCTGGCGGGGGTGGGGGATGCACACGGACACAGATGCGTTCGGGATCGTGGCAATACCATAGGTTTATTCACAACACAGGGTCTACAAGGTTGATATCAGAAATCTAAAGGAAATGCTCATTACACTCGTGATATCAACCCCTACGGTGTGTCAAGAGGGACAAAAAGGCAATTGACCATAGTAAACTCTTATTTTAGGGTGGTGTTATAGCGACATCTAGTGGCACAACTGAGTAGCGGAAGTGAAAATGGCGGACGGACGGGAGGGAAATATACATAAATATTATAAAATATGACAAAATACGAAAATAAAAAGTACAGGACCGTAATCAAAAGCCTCTAATTTAATAAAAATGCAGTGGTAAACAAACAAGTATTTTGTGAGACGACAATAATGTGGTACGTTTTAATTGTGCGACAGCGATGACGTAATTACCGGCGCCGAGAGTAGTGTCCGAAAGATTTTTCTGTTGAGCTCACTATAGAGTGCACTACATTTATTTCCCTATATAGGGAGTAGGGAGTAGGGAACGAGTGAGTGATTTCGGACACAGCAAGCGTTTTAAAATGATCATTGCTTGTACTTGCTTTCCTAATTAGGTACATTACTGCCTTTTGATTTCACTATTCATAATAAATATTGAGTTTTGCCTTGAATGCACATCTCTGACTCTCCTTGGATCTGGGAAAAAATTGGTTTGTGGGTTAATACAGGGACCCTTACAGTGGGGTTGGTCACATAACGTTTTGTGGCTTCTGCAGGAAACATGAGGAGAATTATTATAGTACACAGTTCAGCCCCAGCACATAAACTCACACTGTATCAGGAGATGCGCAGCCTCCGTATGTTTTTCACAGTCGTCTCCGTCTATTCAAACAGATTAAATGACTATAGCAAACAGCAACGTCTGCTGTTCAGTAAGACTTTCTGTGTGTGCATGCTGCTCCACACACCCACGCATGAAAGAACACAGTGAATTAGGTCAAGCATCTTGAGGACAAGTAATCTTATCTTATCCACAGTGCAATAAGAAGTGTTTTATTGCACCACTCTCTGAACAAACACATAGAGAAATTATATTTTCAATGATACTGTCCTGTCTTCTGTCCTTCTGTCCACCCTCTGATCACTGCCTGCTTATACCTCTGATCTGGTGGAGACATTAGGTAGAGATGTGGCACATAATATGCTAAACCATGGACACACAGCACAGTAATCCAGCAGAGAGTGACAGTTGGAGCAAATTTATTATGGTGGGATGATTAGGAGTGCTTGACTGTGAGCTGATGAAGAGTGCACGGGGAGGGAGAGCAAAAATGTCAATGCAATACACGCACTCACACACACACTCATACACATACAAACACACACACCATCATCCATAGAACAACAATTGCAACAGCCAGTCAGGTGTCCCAGAGGCAGAGTCGTGACACTGTGTAAAACAGGGAGAAAAGGTATTGTCCTGTTGCTTTTCATTGCATTGACAGTAAGTGTCAGTAATTAGTGTTATTATGGGGAGCTAGTGATCCTTTGGTCATTTTTGACTCTGTACCATACGATGCTGGTTATTTTTGGACACTTTTGCTTTACTAGTTGAGACATAGTGGTTTGGTCACCACATTTTTTGGTCATCATGACATCTTACTATACTATGACCTTTTTTCATTATTTTTGACAACATACTATTTGATGATGTTTTGTACCACTTTTGAAATATCGCTGTGATGCAGTGGTTAACACTCATGCATCACGGTCAGCTTTTGATGACATACTTTTGACGACCATACTATACTATGACTTTGGTCGTTTTTGACAATGTACAGTATTATGATGTTTTGGGTAACTTTTGATAATATATTATTCTATGTAACTATTTCTCTATACTATTTCTCAACCTTTTTACCATCATACTATACTATGACATTGTGACATTTTTGTCAACATATTGTAATATTATGTTTTCTGGTGATTTTTGAAGACATAATATACTATGACATTTTTTGGTCATTTTGGATGATATACTATACCAGGATACCAGTATTCATTGAGCCATAGTGCCACCCAGATGACCGCAAGAAAACTGTTTTGTACCTGTGGGCCACAATGGCCATGGAACAAAGAATTGTTACTGTATAGTAACAGTACAGCCTGTAGCGGGGGGCCCATATTTCAATCGCGATCGATAGATAGCAGATGTAGATCTTGTACCAATTACAAAAACATTCCGTAAATTGTGATGAGACCAGTCCGAGATCTAACATGTAACACATGTCACCAAGCAGTTGCACGCTTTTGGAACATAAACTTGAGGTGCAACACACGGATGGACATGCAACACATGGATGGACGAGACATGTGTGACCAGGTCACCAGGAAGTTTGGGCCACATGACAGAAAATCTAATTGGGCCCCTCCTGCGCAATACTCTCCTATTTTTTGGAGGGACGAGGGCCACTGACTGGCAAGGGCCCTCATCCCAACTAGTCCCCCTTATATGGCACCCAGAAATGGCAGCTCTGTTTCACCTGAACTTGTCCACTGTGGAGGATGAGATTCTGACATGACAGACACATGGAACTGAGATCCAAGCCTCATGGAGAGTTTGGCAACTTCCTCAAAGAGGAAACACACCCAAACATGCGGCAGTGGGCCACCACCATGACTGCATTATTTGGTGGAATTTATTTTCAATTGATAAATCCAAATACCATTCCACCATGACTGATGATGATTTGAGAGTCAATGGCAACCAGCTGCTACTGTCCAGACTACGCAACCCTGGCAGACTCAGTGCAGTGCAAGTCATTAGAGTACGGTAGTGACCATAATTGTACCATAATTGAACACATTGTGTCATAAGGTTTCATGCAGTTTTGCCATGCATGCGAACATATATTGTACATTTTGTATTGTCTATATTGTATATTCTGGAAATATATGTGTGTTTGTGTGTGTGTGTGTGTGTGTATTTATATATATATATATATATATATATATATTTTTTTTTTTTTTTTTTTTTCCCTGCAGGTAGATCATTTTGACCTGGTCATTGTAAAAGAGGCACACGTGCTGAAAAAGTATCGGCACTCCTGGTCTATTTGACTTAGTTATTGTCAATTATTATCAGTTATGGTCAGGGTGAGATCAATTAGTTTAACTAATACAGAATTAATATATGAATGGGCCCGAGGTTGCTTTGTTTTCAAAAAGTTAGGACATACTATACAATGACGTTTTTTCATGATCTTTGACAATATACTCTATTTTGATGTTGATGTTTTTGACGACATACTATACTATGAGGTTTTGTAGTAATTTTTGATGACAAACTATACTACAATGTTTTTCATGATTTTTGAAACCGGGCTTATGGTCATTTATGACAACGTACTATACCATGACAGTTTTTGACATTTTTTATGACATACTATACTATGTTGTTTTTAGGTCATTTTTGACCGCATACTATACTATGACGTTTTTCCATGATATTTGACGACATACTTTACTATAATATTTTTCAAGATTTTTGACACCATCCTATACTATGATTTTTTTTTCATAATTCTTAACATACTTTATTATGACTTTTTTTGGTCATTTTTGTTGACATACTATAATATGTCATTTTTCATGTTTTGACTTTTTTTGGGGTAATTTTTTTTTCTTGATTTTCGATGACATACTAAACTATGACCTTTTTGTTGATTTTTGAGAACATAGTTTACTCGTCATTTTTGATGCCGTATTTGCTATGAGTTTTTTCTTCTTGATTTTGGCATTATGACATTTTTTTTAGTCATTTTTGACAACAAACTATACCATGATGTATTTTGGTTACTTTTGACAGCATACTTTACTATGGGTTTTTTTTCATGATTTTTGACAACATACTACACTAAGACATTTTTTCAGGATTTTTCAGGTCACGCTCTACTACTTTATTTGGTCATTTTTCACTACAAACTATGCTGTGATGTTCTTTCTATGATTTTTGACAGCATACTATGCTGTGATGTTTTTTGGTCATTTTTGCCGAAACACAATACTATGTGTTTCTCATGATTGACGAAATACTATGCTATGACGTTATTTGGTATAGTATAACATGACTTTCTTTGGTCATTTTTGATGACATACTATATACATGTCACACTGGCCAAATTTTATTTTTATTTTGTGTCATGTGTTGTGACTTCCTGCTTTATTATAATAGTTTAAAATCCTCTTGTTTCAGGTCAATTGCCCTTCCCTGTGCTCATCAGTCTAATTGTCTCCACCTGTATAAATAGTCTGCATTTTCCTTTGTTGCATGGCAGAGTGTTTTGTCCCTGTGATGAGCAATCCAGCCCTTCTCAACCATAGTCATGGCCAGGAGCACTGTAAGCATTGTAAGACATTTTTTGGTCATTTTTGACAGCATACAATACTATGATATATTTTGTTGATTTTTAACACCATATTTTTCTGTGAAGTTTTTCCATGATTTTGGACAGCATACTTACAATAAAGTTTTTGGTCATTTTTGACTATATCATGATGTTTCTTGGTTATTTTGACAACATACTTTAATATGTTTTTTTTATCATGATTTTTGATAACATACTATACTAAGACAGGTTTTCAGGATTTTTGTCGACATACTATACTATGACATTTTTTTCATGATTTTTGACAATATGGTATACTATGACGCTTTTTTGTCATTTTTGATATCATACTATACTATGAGTTATTTCATGATATTTGACGATATATTTTACTATGACCTATTTTCATGATTTTTGATGACATACTTAACTATGAGGTTGTTTTTTATGATTTTTGAGGACATGCTATACTACTGAATTTTTGGTAATTTTTGACAACATACTAAATGTTGAGTTTTTTCATGATTTGTAATGAAATAATATACTATGACTTTTTAAAATTATTTTGACCATATGTTACACCATGACTTTTTTCGGCATTTTTGATAACATGCTATACTATGAGTTTTTCATGATTTTTGAGGTCATATTATACTACTACAATTTTTGGACATTTTTAATGACAAACTATACTATGAGTTTTTTCATATTTTTGGACGATATACTACCATTTTTCCTGATTTTTGAGGACATACTATACTATTACATTTTTGGTTAATTTTGACAACATTCTATAATATGAATTTTTTTCATGATTTTTGATGATATAGTATACTATGACTTTTCAAAATGAATTTTGACAATAACAATACTATGCCATTTTTTCCATGATTTTTGATTACATACTGTGCTATGATGTATTTTCATTATTTTTGACAAAATGCCACACTATGATTTTTTCAATCAATCAAATTTTATTTGTATAGCCCATATTCACAAATTGCAAATTGCCTCATTGGGCTTTAACAAAGAGTACAGAGTGTGACATCCCCTGACCTACACCCTTAGTAAGGGAGAGAAAAAACTGCCAAAGAAAACCCCCCTTTTTAATAGGGGAAAAAAAAACGCAGAAACCTCCAGGAGAGACTCATGTGATGGACAGAAGTGCAATGGATGTCACGTGTGCACAACACAACAACAAAATGACTTAGAGAGAGGGAGAGAGCTAAGGCTCTGTATGACTGGTTGTTAGCGTAATTATACAAGTAGAATTATAATATAATATAATATAATATAATATAATGGTTGTAATGGTGCATTGAGTGCGGTGCTGAATCCGGGTCCTGCAGCTCCGGAGCATGTTCCACGATCAGAAGTGGCTGAAGTGGACCTCGACCAGCCCTAACGATAAGCTTTGTCAAAAAGGAAAGTTTTAAGTAGTAGTAGTAGTGTAAGTTTATTCAGACACATAAGACATAAAGTGTTCACACAGTTACATTGTGTTTACATAAACAGAATTGTGACTGAAAGGCTTAGGGTGAAGCAAAAGCTTATGAATGCCTGCCTTATTACAACCAATAATTAAGCTACACTTCACGCAGTAAGCATATTAGTAATAAAACAAGAAAATATATTTCATTTACAAATGATAATTCTCAAATATAATATTGTGCACAGCTTTTTTTTTAATTGAAGAAGGATGTATATGATTTTAACTCTAAATTAGCACTGTTCCACATTCTAACTCCAGCAACAGAAATACATCTCCATTTTTCTGTGAAGTTTTTTCATGATTTTTGATAACATACTATACTAAGACAGGTTTTCAAGATTTTTGTCGACATACTATACTATGACGTTTTTTCATCATTACTTAATTTCCCTTCTGGGATGAATAAAGTAATCTAGCTATCTTATTTTTAATAACATGCTATTCTGTGCCCATTTTTGGTTATTTTTGCCAACATGTTATGCTATAATGGGTTTTTTTTGGTAATTTTGACACCATAATGTACTATAAGTTTTTTTTCATGATTTTTAAGGTCATACTCTACTTTTATGTTTTCGGTCATTTATGACTACAAACAATATTATGACGTATTTTCATGATTTTTGACAACATACAATACTATGACATTTTTTCAAGATTTTTGATGACATACTGTGCTATGATGTATTTTCATTATTTTTGACAATATGCTATACTATGATGTTTTTTGGTCATTTCTGACAATATACTATACTATGAGTTTTTTCATGATTTTTGAGGTCATACTATGCTACTATGTTTTTTGGGCATTTTTGACTAAAAACTATACAATGAGGTCTTTTACATTTTTTGACGATATGATATTTTTTCATGATTTTTGACGACATACTTAGCTATGAGGTTTATTTTCATGATTTTTGACAACATACTTAGCTATGAGGTTCATTTTCATGATTTTTGAGGACATACTATACTGTCATGTTTTTTTCATGACTTTTGACGACATACTATACTATGAACTTAGTTCATTATTTTTAATAATATGCTTTTACCATTTTTAGTGATTTTTGCCAACATGGTACACTATGATTTTTTGTAATTTTTGAAAGGATACTGTACTATGAATTTTTTTTTTGGTCAATTTTGACTACCAACTATATTATGGTGTTTTTTTTCATGATTTTTGATAACATACTATACCGTGACGTTTTTTTCATGATTTGAGACAACAGGCTTTTCCTATGACATTTTTTGGTCATTTCTGACAACATACTATGCTATACTATGATGGTTTTTGGTCATTTCTAACAATATACTATACTGTGAGTTTTTTCATGATTTTTGAGGTAATACTATGCTACTACGTTTTTTGGGCATTTTTGACTAAAAACTATACTATGAGGTTGTTTTATATTTTTTGACGATATGATATTTATTCATGATTTTTGATGAGAGACTTAAATATGAGGTATATTTTCATGATTTTTGAGGACATACTATACCGTGATGTTTATTTCATGATTTGTGACAACAGGCTTTTCCTATGACATTTTTTGGTCATCTTTGACAACCTACTATACTGAGACAGTTTTTCATGATTTTTGAGGTCATACTATACTACTACAATTTTTGGACATTTTTAACGACAAACTATACTATGAGTTTTTTCATATTTTGGACGATATACTACCATTTTTCATGATTTTTGAGGACATACTATACTATTAAATTTTTGGTTAATTTTGTTAAACGCAGAAACCTCCAGGAGAGACTAATGTGATGGACAGAAGTGCAATGTATGTCACGTATGCACAACACATCAACAAAATGACTTAGAGAGAGAGAGAGGGAGAGAGCTAAGGCTCTGTATGACTGGTTGTTAGCGTAATTATACAAGTAGAATAATAATATAATATAATATAATATAATATAATATAATATAATATAATATAATATAATATAATATAATGGTTGCAATGGTGCATTGAGTGCGGTGCTGAATCCGGGTCCTGCAGCTCCGGAGCATGTTCCACGATCAGAAGTGGCTGGTTCTGGAACAGTGGAGCACAAAGACTGTGGAGAAGAGGCTGAATTAGTAAAGTGCATTAATAAGACATAGATATAATGATATGATGTAGATGGAAGGACGGAAAGCAGACAGAGGAATTGAAGGATAAGGTCAAAATGTCCCCTGGCAGTCTAGGCCTATGGCAGCTTAACTAAGAGCTGATCATAGATGGACCTCGACCAGCCCTAACTATAAGCTTTGTCAAAGAGGAAAGTTTTAAGTAGTAGTAGTAGTAGTGTAAGCTTATTCAGACAAAGACATAAAGTGTTCACACAGTTACATTGTGTTTACATAAACAGAATTGTGACCGAAAGGCTTAGGGTGAAGCAAAAGCTTATGAATGCCTGCCTTATTACAACCAATAATTAAGCTACACTTCACGCAGTAAGCAAATTAGTAATAAAACAAGAAAATATATATCATTTACAAATGATAATTCTCAAATATAATATTGTGCACAGCTTTTTTAAAAATGAAGAAGGATGTATATGATTTTAACTCTAAATTAGCACTGTTCCACATTCTAACTCCAGCAACAGAAATACATCTCCATTTGATTTCTTTTTTGACTTTTTGTAAGGTGAATTTACATTTATCTCTGAATTTATATTTACTTTCTGGAATAGAAAAGAACTTCTGGACACAATCTGGAAGTGATTTAGTTTTTGCCTTGTGCATTAATTGCATTATTCTATAATATACAACATCTTTAAATTTCAATAAATACAATAATGGCCATGGGGTTGTCTAGACATGTGCATGTGTATCCGCAAACCCATTTTCAAAGATGTGGCAGAGAGACACACACTAGCACACACAATCCCATAAGCTGTCTGACAGTTTTATGTCACAATTCATGACACTCATATATTTCCTGGGGATTGCTAGCGTTCTTTCAATGGGCAGTAGACGCAACCTCTTTATGAAGATTTGCGTGACTTTATTGATAAGCACTATTAAAGTGATGTTGACCAGCTCTTTGTAATATAGGGATCATCAGCAACACTGTACTAAACAATGTGTTAGATCTTGCATGTATATATATGTTGGATAAATGTATCATGTTGCATATTCCTGCAGGCTGAACAAATGAATATACTGACACTTCACATATTAGTGACCTGTTGTTTGGTAATCAACGGTCCATGTTTATATGTACACACGCACACACACACACACGTATTTATAAGCTCTTTGTCCTTTATTTTGCTTTTCAGGAGATTCAGCTGGGCTGTGTGGGGATCCAGGTGTTCCTGTGCATGGTATTCGTCTGGGAGAAGAGTTTACAGTGGGCAGTGTTGTCCGGTTTAGCTGTGAACCCGGCTATGTGCTGAAGGGTTCCCCAGAGAGAACCTGTTTGGCCAATGGTACCTGGGTGGGAACCCAACCTGAGTGTCATGGTAGGGAAAGACACACTCTATGTAAAATTGAGCTAACTCGCTTCTTTGTCTCTTATATAATAAAATTGTTTTTGATTGACGTGCTTTCAAGAAACACAGTTGTTTTATTAGTGATCCCACTAATTGCTACTGCATAGAAGTTTAATTGGTCCCACTGCACATTTTTATCATTTGCTGTCCTTTGCAGTGATTCTGCCACCTGAAAGAGCTGACTGTTTGAAAGTGTATTGTGAGACCAATCAATTGAGCCCCATCACGATTCATTATTATTGCAGAGACAGGGCGAAGGCATTATAGACAATGCAAGAAATAGAGCACAAGAACTTTTTTCCCCCCTGCAAACTGTCAAGTCATATGAGATTTGTTGCTCGACAGTTATTTTTTCCCTTTCACATTGGGTCAGGGTATACTGCACCGACAGCTTTTTTATTCATCACCTAGCAACACTAAAATGAATAAATCCATGCAATACACTGTTATTCCTAGTAGCTTCATGTAGTCTCCCACACTTTTGTCATTTGTGTTCACTGCACACACATAACCCCTTCCTCTCACACCACTCCTTTCTCTGGCCTCGCTCAGTCTCATTCCCACTGCGGTGCGTGGTATGCCTTCAAGCCAAGGTTGTCCACCTGTTCTTGGTTGGCACATACTTCAAGGGCCAGGCCACATCTGGTCATTACGGTGGGGCGATGCCCACAGGTCTCTGGGGGCCCAGGGCAAGCTGGAGGCTGTAATGAACAGAACCTTCATTGGCGGATGGACAGACACCATGGGATTCTGTGAGCTAAGGATGTGTCCATCAAAGCAGAGTTCCTTATGAAGTAGGGTTTGGGGGGGAATCAGGAGTCGTTTAGGTGGGTGCATGTGTGAAAAACAGGGAAAGGGAAAAACAAACCAATGAAGGTACATATTAGCTGTATAAAACCAAAAAAGTAGAACACCAAGTTCTATTTTGTGCAGCTTGAGGATGTAATAAAAAAACATATTATGAAGAGCAATATAATCCCAGAGCAATGTGGAAAAAGACCTTTTAAGGAAACAAAACCCTCAAAGAAAATCCCTTAATATAATGGAAAAACTAACACTACAGATGAATGTAACATGGGTAATTGCCTTTAGTGATGAGTGAAGAGACGTTTTACAAGATTTTAACCAATTCAATACTACATTGCTGGGTACAAACTGTAATAACATTTAGTTTGCGGCATTTAGGTTAGTGGTGGAAAGGTATAATAGAAAGGTAGTCTTCAACATTGCCTGCACTTCTCAACCCTGCAAAAATATATTTCATTTACAAATGATAATTCTCAAATATAATATTGTGCACAGCTTTTTTAAAAATGAAGAAGGATGTATATGATTTTAACTCTAAATTAGCACTGTTCCACATTCTAACTCCAGCAACAGAAATACATCTCCATTTGATTTCTTTTTTGACTTTTTGTAAGGTGAATTAACATTTATCTCTGAATTTATATTTACTTTCTGGAATAGAAAAGAACTTCTGGACACAATCTGGAAGTGATTTAGTTTTTGCCTTGTGCATTAATTGCATTATTCTATAATATACAAGATCTTTAAATTTCATTATGTTTGAATTAATAAATAATAGATTAGTGTGGTCATAAAATCCTGCCTTATTTATAATCCTCATGACTTTTTTTTGCTGTAACACAATCTTTTCTATTGTAGTTTTGTAAGTTGTTCCCCATAGTTCCACACAGTATGTTAAATAAGGGTGTATAAGAGAGTAATACATTAAACACAATCCTTTAGAATTTAGCATGTTCTTTGTTTTATATAAAATTGCTATTGACCTTGAATTTTTTCCTTTTACATATTCAATATGCTGTTTCCAATTTCATTTATGATGAACTACTACTCCCAAAAATTTTGTCTCCCAAACTCTTTCAATTTCAACATCACAAATTCTTAAATTTATGTCCGTATTTTCTGTTTTGTTTCCAGATACCATAAATTTTGTTTTATCTGTATTAAGTGATAATTTACATACATCAAACCAGGTTTTCAGCACTTCCAACACCTTTTTGATTGTATATAGCAGTTCTTTTAATTTTTTTCCTGAGCAATACAAGTTAGTATCATCTGCAAAAATGATGTATTTCAATAACTCAGAAACCTTACAGATATCGTTTATATAAATTATGAATAGCTTAGCGCCAATAACAGAAACCTCTGGTACCCCACATGTGAAGTTCTGACCTTGTTTCACTGATTTGTACATATTGGTATCTATTCTCCAAATAACTTTTAATCAAGGAATTTACTATCCCTCTTATTCCATACTTCTCCAATTTATTAACTAATAACGTATGATCTACCGTATCAAAAGCTTTCCTTAAATCAATAAAAATACAAACAGAATATTCATTATTTTCACTTGCTTCTGCCATTTCTTCTACCATTTTCATCACTGCATACATAGTTGTTCTATTTTTTCTAAATCCATACTGTTCTTCACTTAGTAATTTGTTTTTCTCAATTAAGTCATCTAATTGTTTTACAAAAAGTTTCTCTACTATTTTAGAAAATTGAGGGAGGAAACTGGCCTATAATTATCCATACAGTGTCTATCCCCATTTTTGAATAGTGGAACTACTTTTGCTAATTTTAAATCATACCTTTTTGAAAGAAAATATTACAGATATGTTTCAATGGTTTGACCATTGAATCAATAACCTCCTTAACCATCACCATATCAATATAATTCACATCTGTTGATTTTTTACTGCTACATTTCTGAACTACTTCAATTATGTCTTTTTCCTCAACCCCATGAAGAAACATGGAATTTAAATTACTTTTAATTAAGGTGTTAAATTGACCTTTGTTATTATCATCCACTGTAATTTTACTAGCTTAAGAAGGGGGTTCTGGGGTTCTAACTCTACGCAATTTAAGGCTTTAAACTCTGTAATATCATAAAAATAGGAAGGTGATCACTTATATCATTTACAAGTAATCCACATGTTATTTGATCAGTAGAAAAGATATTATCAATAAGCGTAGCACTTTCTGTTGTAATTCTACTGGGTTTATCTATAAGAGGCCGTAATCCAAAATTAAACATTGTATTACAAAAGTCAGCAGTTAACTTGATGTTTTTTGGTAATTTTTGACAACATACTATGCTATGACTATTTTACATGGTTTTGGACAACATACTATACTGTTAGGTTTTTTGGTAATTTTTAACAGCATACTGTACTATGAGTCTTTTCTTGATTTTTGAGGTCACACACTATAACGTTTTTTGGTCATTTTTGAATACAAACTATACTATGATGTTTTTGTCATTATTTTTGATTACATACTATGCTGTGACTTTTTTGGTTATTGTTGACAACACACTTTACTATGATGTTTCTCATTATTTTTTGGTCAATTATGACAACATACAATACTATGACGTTTTTTCATGATTTTTCACAACATACTACACTGATGATGTTTTTTGTTCACTTTTGACAACATACTATACTATGACATTTTTTGTTCATTTTTGACGACATAATATACTATGACGTTTATTTCAGGATTTTTATGATAATCTATACAATGATGCGTTTTTCATACTTTTTGACGACATACTATAGTATGACATTTTTTGGTCATGATCACATGTTTTTTGAAATCATACTCTAGTACTTTGTTTTTGTCATTTATGACAATTTAATATACTATGAAAATATACTATACTATGATGTGTTTTCTTATTTTTGACAGCATAGTGTACTGTGATATTTTTTTTAATAATTTTTGAGGTCAGACTCTACAAAACGTTTTTTGGTCATTTTTAACTACAAACTATACTATGACGTTTATTCATGATTTTTGACAATATAGTATATCATTAAATTTTTGGGTCATTTTTGACAACATAACATAGCCAATATGAGTTTTTTCATGATTTTAGAGGTCACACTCTACTATTTGCTATGATGTTTAGCATTTATAGCATCGTATAGCATTTTGACAACATGCTATACGATGATGTTTTTTGGTACATTTTGACAGCATACTCTACTATGAGTTTTTCATGATTTTTAAGGTCATACTCTGCAATTACGTTTTTTGGTTATTTTTTACAACATACTATATTATGACTTTTTTGGTAATTTTTGACAACATACTATACTATGATATTTTTTGTTCATTTTTGACAATATAAAGATTATCTTAAGATTAATTTTTAATTTCATGTTTTTGGCAACGTTTTTTCATGAATTTTGACCAGATACAATATTATGAATACCATGATGTCTTATCATCATTTTTGACAACATACTATGCATATAGTTTTGTTGTCCAAAACTACATGGTTTTGGACAACATAATATGCTATGATGTTTTTTCATGATTTCTGACAGCCAGAGGACCAGACAGAGATGCAGCTGGTCAGCACGCGCTCGATGGTTCCTCTGTAGAAGGTGTTGAGAATGGAAGGGGGGAGAAGTGCTGTTCTCAGAAGACGCAGGAAGTGCAGACGCTGTTGTCCTTTCCTCACCAGTGATGCTGAGTTCTGTCACTGGGTGAGGGGGTCTGTAATCAGCACCTTAATAGAGTGTAAAAAACAAACAAACTACAAGGACTACGTTTTTGTGACATTTTTGAGGACATACTATATACTATTACGTTTTTTTGTAATTTTTGATGACATACTGTTTTTTCATTATTTTGATGACTTACTATACTACAAATATATTTGGTCATTTTTCAAGACATAATTTACTATGACATTTTTTGGGAATTTTTTGACAATATACTATATTATGACGTTTTTAAACGATATGTATAGTGGTGTTTTTTGGTGAATTCTAAGGACATGCTATACTATGATGTTTTTCATGATTTTTTACGACGTACTATATTATAATGTTTTTGGTCATCTTGAAGACATAAGCTATGCCATTTTTTCATGGTATTTGAGAACATATTATAAAATGACGTTTTTTGGTGATTTTTGACAACATACCATACTATGATGTTTTTCCTGATCTTTGAAGACATACTATACTGTCACTTTTTTGGTAATTTTTGATGACATACTAAACTATGATGTTTTTTTCATGATTTTGGACGACATACTATTCCATAACATTTTTTGATCATTTTTGACAACATACTAAGAATACCCCCCCTCCCCTTTGATTTCAGAGGTGGGGGGAGCGGGGGGTGCACAGCCGATTGAGGAGCTGGTGGGCAGTTTAAACTAAGGGAAACAGGCTTCAGCTTGAGCTGCCATTTTCTGCTTGGTCCTAATGCTTGACGTGTCTCTGTTTACTGTAACATAACATTGTTTTGGACAGTAAAAACTGCAGGGGACCAAAACGGCCCTTTGAAAAAGAGCAGGGGACATGTCCCCCGTGCCCCCCCCAAATTACATTCCTTCTTATACAGTACAATGAAATTTGGTCTCTGCTGTTAACTAACTGCTCTGCTGAGCAGCATGCTACAATACAGTATAAGGTGCCCGGGGAGTAATTGGGGTTAAGGGCCTTACTCAAGGGCCCAGGGTGGTGCCAAGAGCGGGAATTCAACCCCCACCCTCTTCATCTTAGGCCCCACACTCCACCATTAGGCTACCGCTCACTTATACTATAAAGTTTTTTGGTAATTTTTTACGACATATAATACTATGAAGTTTTTTCCTGATTTTTGAAGACATCCTATTCTACAATGATTTTTTTGACGGCGTACTATACTATGAGGTTGTTTGGTCAATTTTAACAACAAGTTTTTTGGTCATTTCTGACAACATTCTATACCATATTAGATTTTTGACAACATGTGATACTATGATGTTTTTGGGTCAATATTGACAACATATCATACTATGAGAGTTTTTTAATGATTTTTGACGTGCTGATTTAACTGATATTCATTATGAGATTGCAGATATCACAATGTGGATGACTCTTGTAAAAAGAATCCAGATAGCACGAATGCTACAGGTTATGCAGTAGTAACGCAATGAAAAGTTCTCAGGGCAGAACATGTACCATCACATTTTTCACCCCAGCAGAACTTATTGCTCTAACCATAACCTTATTCTAAACTTAGCTGATGATGTTGTATGTTGGAGTAATCAGTCATATTGGAAATTCTGTCGACCATAAAAGGTCATCTGCATATGCACACTACACTGGATGCGTTGCTGGGGCTATGTCTATAGCGAGATAACTTTGTCACGTGGAGTGAGAAAAACCACCTCCAACTTAACGTGACAAAGACAAAGGAACTGGTGGTGGACTTGAAGAGAACCAAGCAACAGGTAACCCCTGTCTCCATCAACGGGGTCAATGTGGACATTGTGGAGGACTACAGATACCTGGGGGTGCACATTGACTGGACTGGGGCAAGCACACAGATTCCCTCTACAAGACAGGGCCAAAGCCGCCTCTTTTTCCTGAGGAGGCTGAGGTCCTTTAATATCTGTAAGACTGTGCTGACAATGTATGTCTGTGATGGCCAGTGCCTTCCATTACGCTGTGGTCTGCTGGGGCAATGGTCTGAGGATGGTGGACGCCAACAGACTTAACAGACTGATCCGCAGGGCTGGTGACATTGTTGGGGTAAAACTGGACTCTGAACAGTGGTGTTGGAGAAGAGGACACTGTCCAAACTAAGGGGCATCTTGGACAATGACTACCACCCGCTGTACAATACACTAATTGGACACAGGAGAACCAAGAACCAAGCCCTGGAGCAACCCAGTAGTGAGGTTGCAGGGATCTGACACAGAGCCTTTCCATGTGACCCAGTAGGTAGGATGCGAACATGGCCAGTGCTGAGCCTGAGACTTCCAGACTTCCAGTTCTTTGACCTCTCTGCTGTGTCAAACACAGCAGAGAGGTCAAACAAAATGACAACATAGGATAGGGAGAATGCTCTTGCTGTATAGAGCTCTTCCGTGACAGCTAGGAGGGCAGTCTCAGTTGAGTGCCCTGCCTTGAAACCAGACTGAAGAGGGTCAAGAAGGTTGTTATTATTAAGATAGTTTGAGAGTTGGGTGAAGATAGCGCATTCTAGTGTTTTGGAAGGAAATGGAAGAAGTGAGGCTGGTCTGTAATTTGTTACAACAGAGGGATCTAGTGTGGGTTTCTTCGTGAAAGCTATTGATAAAGTGGGTAAGGAAAGGGAGGAGATCAGGAGCTATAGACTGAAGAAGGTAAGAAGGGATGAGAGGGGGTCCAGAGGGCAGGTATTGGGACAGTGGGCAGTGAGTAGAGATAATATTTCACTGGGAGAGAGAGGTGAAAAGGAGGATAAGGAAGGACATTGGGGAGAGTATATAGAATGAACAGTGTCAGTCGGAGGGTCAGGAAATGAGGAGCAAATGTCATCTAAAGGGTGGGTTACAAAGAGTGGCAGAGAATAGGATATGAAGAAGTGGTCAGAGACATGGAGAGGAGTGACAGAAAGCTCTGCTGTCGAACAGTGTCTGGTGAATATTAGGTCTAGATGGTTGCCAGCTTTGTGAGTGAGGGGACAGGGAGCAACAGAAAGATTGAAAGAGGATTGGATAAATAGCAGCTGCGAGCTTAACTTCTCTGTGTGGACGTTGAAGTCAAGTAGTACTAGCGGGAGGCCATCTTCAGGGATGTTGGACAAAAGGACATGTGGGCTGACAAGATTTATGTGAAGTTCTTTTTCTGCAATTAGTAAAACACAAGCAGCACCAAAATAACCCTCATTGACCCACCAGAGGTTTGTTAATCTGAGTTTTGCAGTTGGTGTCTTAAAGAACTGTTTTTCATACGTTAGGTCTGAACCAGGGGTGTATCTATGTTACATAATGCAGTGTATTTCATCAAACTTCCATAATGTGGCTGTAGGTGGTATGAGATTAGCAGCCATTTGTTGTAACTCGGAGGTCACTGCAGTTGGTCCTTTGGTCACTAAATCTAAACTGAAATAGTTAGGTTGAGTTAACTCGTTTACAACGTTACAGTTGTGGATTTGTGTTCGGACTACTTTCATACGTCTTTTTGTAGATACTACACCTAGTCCTAGTTTTATCATACAGTCTCACCCCAGAAGATTCACCGGGCATGTGTTTAATAAAACAAATTGATGACTGCAAAACCAGTGACTGTGTCTGTCACAGCGATGTCATGAGATGTCATTGGAGTTTTATCCTCAGAAGTGATATTCAATTCATGGCCTCCTATTTTTAGAGTTACAAAGAGTCTCCACCTCTCCTCTCCCCCTCCGTCCACGTTTACATCAGCTTGAGACCCAGGTCTGTACACTTCTACAGTGTCTGGTTAACCATCCACACCAGTATGAGAATTTGGTGATTGTATTATGGGATACATCTCCGCATCATTAATCCTGAGATTCTTAATTTGTCTGTAAGACTCGCCTGTCCGGGTGCCGTGGGTGGTGAGGAGAGAGGCACAGGCAGGTGGTGTGTGGGGCTGTCGTCATCGTCTTATTATCAATACAGGGGGTCCTCGATTTACAACAGAGATCCGTTCACATAAGTAAACACCAGGCAGAGTAGCCTAGCTGTGGAGGTGTTGGAGAGCCGGCACCAACTAGTTCCCGTGCGAAGTCTGTACGTATTTACGGGGCAAACCACTTAAGCCGAAACAAGGAAGTTCATGGCAGATGTGTCGTAACCATGAAAACGTTGTATCTCGAGACCGTCGTAACACAAGGTCCCCCTGTATATTGTCGAGGTTTACCTCAGAAAAATCAGCAACCTCAGAAAAGTCAGAGTACATGTTAAAAGGAGCACTGAGCTCAAATCTTGATTCTCTTTTCTTCTCTTTCTCTCCATTTTCTTTCTCTCTCTCTTGTCTCTCTTTTGCCTGATCTCTTCCTCTTTTCCTGCTTTTTGCTTCTATTAACCACATTTTGCCTACTGTAATTCTTACCTCTCTCTCTTTTCTTGCAATTTGTTTACACTTGTTTCAATATCATGTACTAACATTTAACAACTGTCTACAGTTTACAGTTTATATCTCTATTTTGCCGTACTCGGCTTTCTCAACCCGCATGTATAGTTTATAGTCTTCTCCGGACTTTTGTTTGACTCCTACGCGAGCCTGGTAACGTTTATTACCCAAGATAATAAGTTTAAAATATTTACCTGAATTGATTCGTCTCCTACTTCTCCCATCCATCTCTTCTCCAGCAGATCCTGGCCTCTCAACAACCCAAACCACCCGCTTTTGAGGGCAGGGTGGAGGTCTTACTCTCAGGAGTCCCAGACTCCCCTGTGCACTGTCAGGTCCAAACCTGGAGAGAAGAAGAGGTATTGAGATCCAGCTCCAAGGACCAATTTATGTTATGAAAATTTCACTTGAGTTCAGAGTAAGAATCAAAACAGGTGGTTTATTCTTGCAAGAAGGAGCAGAGCTCCATCACGTACAACGTACACTGTTTTTTTCTCCTTAGCTTTTATACAGTGTTTTTACACTTCACACAATAGACATCCTTGTATAACAGATATCTTTGGAATGGGTGATTGTTTCTTCGTTCCAGACAGAGTGGGACTGGCCCTGCAGGAGACAAGATGTTCTGACCATCCAGCAATCTAGGCTAAACACTAGTTTCAGAATACAATACAAAACACTGCATCAAGACCTTTTTTTTTTCACTTGCTTTTAACTCAGACTGACATATGGGCCTAGTCTATCTCTATCTATTTTATTATTTTATCCTATTTTATTTTCCTTTTTCATTATTGATTTCATCGTACTGTATTTTATTAGTGTGTTTTAAGTATGTATGTATGCATTAGCATTTCTAGATGATTCTATGCTATTTTATTCTACTCATTGTATTGTTGCTGTACGTACGTGGCTCAACACCTGCTATTTTTAAATGTGCTATACAAATAAATTGACTTGACTTGACATGAAGCATCAAGCCTATTACCTAACTCTGCACTCACAGAATATAAGCAGACACAGTATCATCCTTCGAGTGTTGCTTGTGCCTTCGGTGATGCATTTTAACTGCCCCTTTATCTTATGCTCTTGACAACAGAAAGTTACCTTGGTTACAAGAAAATGTTGTATTTAGACACAACAGCAGCATGTAAAGCCTTAATCAGGAGCAGTTGGAGAAGTCACATGTCAGGCTGGAGCTGCAGTTGATTGAACTCAATCGTGACGTAGTTGAAAAGAATTATTGGCTTTTCAAAGTGAATTCAAATTGCCAAGGCTCTTCAGAACAGAACAAATGAGGAGCAGTCTTCTTTATCCACTTCGTTTGCCCAGCCATTGTTAAGCAATGCAGCTAACTACACATTGCACCACAGTTTTAGTAATTTGATTTGTTTTAGTACTGTCAGCTAAACTGGGACACAGCTTACTAATAACATCAGCTCTTCTGCTGTTCAATGAACAGCTGCTCCATTAATCAGAATCAGAATCAGAATCAGATATACTTTATTAATCCCTTGCGGGAAATTCTTTTTAAGCAGTGCCCAGTTTACAGAGAAAAGTCAGTAGAATAAGGAATAAAATAAAATAAAATAAAATAAAATAAAATAAAATAAAATAAAATAACTATATATGGTCTCAAATAAGGAATAAAATAAAAATAAAATAAAATATGGTCTCAAGTATATACAATCAACAGTATTTAGAATGCTGCTCAGTACCGAATTATTATTATTATTGCACATGACCGGGTTATTGCACACAGTGAAGTAGTGAAATAAATGATACTAACTAATGAGATGAAATGACTGTCAGAGAGATGAATTGTACAGTTTGATGGCCACAGGCAGGAATGACTTCCTTCTGTCTGACACTGCTGTCAGAGAGCCCAGCTCCTCTCCAACAACGTGGCTGGCCTTGCGGATGAGTTTGTTGAGTCTGTTGGCGTCCTTCACCTTCAGTCTGCTGCCCCAGCACGCAACAGCATAAAGGATGGCACTGGCCACCACAGACTCATAAAACATCCGCAGCATTATCCGGCAGATGTTGAAGGACCTCAGCCGCCTCAGAAAATAGAGACGGCTCTGGCCCTTCCTGTAGAGGGCATTTGTGTTTTTAGTCCAGTCCAGTTTATTGTCCAAGTGCACCCCTAAGTATTTGTAATCCTCAACCGTGTCCACGTTG
>JAFBJQ010040601.1:270782-311001 GCA_016785345.1 Trinectes maculatus | reverse complement strand
GAGCTGGGGGAGGAGGTGTGAGGGGGGCCATCACAGGAAGATGAGGGGCTGTGGGACGGGGGAGGGAGAGAGTGAGAGCGTGGGGTGGGTGCTGGCTGCAGGTGAGCAGGGTTCACAGAGTCAAATCTGTTGAAGAACAGATTCATCTCGTTTGCCACATCCACACTGCCTTCCACTCCTCTGCTGCTGGATGGTCTGAAGCCTGTGATGGTCCTCATTCCACTCCAGACCTCTCTGGTGTTGTTCTGCTGGAGTTTCCACTCCAGCTACAACTACAGTGTTCTGTCTTTATGTCACAAAACTGACTGAATTCACACCTATCTATATCTATATAGTGCTTACCTTCTCTGATTTTGCTCACTACATTTCACTAATATTAAAAAGAAAAAACACTGATATGATTTATGTTAGACACAGGCCTTGTATGATAACTCTCTATGAACCTGAATGTATTTGTTTCTATATTAGTTACCAAACGCACCTGTTTCTCCTCTGGCTTACCTGTCATCAACTGTCATCGGGTCATATATTTTCATTTGAAGGATTCTGCCGTACAGATTTTACATCTTTGGAACAATCTCTCCACTGACATGTCCTTGGAATATTTCAAGGTTTCAAATAAAGAAAGAGGAGAAGAAAATGGCTTTTTAGAGGGACGAAACCTTGGCTTGTATGGAAAGCAAAAGGCCTCAGCTTTCCTCTTTGCTTCTGTCTTCTCTTGGTCAGCCTTAAATACCATCATGCCCTCTAGGTGACGAGGGATGCAGAGGGAGAAAAAAAATGAAACAGTTGTCACAGTAAGTGATCAGCACCCAGTCTGGAGCTTTCTAACACAGCCTCTAATTACAGCCCTGCACTGACACACCAGAGATGAATAATATAACCGTAGGCTTGAACCGGCTTGAACATTAATGGGAATTAATCTCCAGCTCTAACACAACACCCCCTCAAAGCTCTGAGGCTCTCATCAGGTCATCAGCACTGCATTTACATGGAGACATGGACCGAACTTTGATTTCAGAGGTGGGGGGACACATGTGGCTTGAGTACTGGAGTGTGTGTGTGATGCGCACGCGCACATGGACACCGATTCAAACGTGAATGTAAATGTAAACATGACCCAGGGAGAACAAACAGCCAACATGTTAACAACAATTTACAGTGGTAGATTAACATGGTTGGCTAAATAGCAAAAAGGCAAGTGCGGTTTACAACCTGATGGACAGTGGAGACGACCAATCACACACGAAACAGCAGAGCCAGTGGAGGAGCTTGTGGGCGGTCTAACCTAAGGGAAACAGGCTTCAGATTGAGTGGTCAGTTTCCATTTGGTCCTAGCGCTTGACGTGTCTGTTTACTGTAGTATAACATTGTTTTTTGGACAGTAAAAACTGCGGGGTACCAAAATGGCGCTTTGAAAAAGTGCGTGGGACATGTCCCCCCGTATCCCCTCCAAAAATACATTGCTGCATGCAAGTACTGATCTTGCTTACATAAGACATTATTTTGGTTAAGATGTATTGTTGAGCTACTGAAAGAATAAAATATTAATCATGTACGTGTTTGTGTTACAAAGCCAAACCTGGTACATCGACTATGTCATGTCCAGTATTCCCATCCAAAAACGTCATAATATTAATTTCTACAGAAAAACCAGCAGTTGGTAACTAAAGTCTTCTTGTGTCCCAGGAGGTTAAGACATATACTAGTCTAGAGACGAAAATCAGGATTTGTGCGTGTGTGACACACTTCAGATAAAGATAAACTGAATAATATTGGATGAATGAGTGTCAACGAAATTTCAGAATCAGAATTTGCTACGGGTTGACCAGAACATAATGCAAAACACATTTTCACTTCAATTTTTTTTATTTATCGCGCAACATAAAACAATATTGTGGGCTTCTTACCACATACACTATGTATTCACATATTACACCATACAGCTACAAAGAGAGAGAGACTGAACAAAAACACTTTTTTTTTTACATACTGCATCCTTGACATGAAAAATAAAGAACCAAAAACAATCCCAAAACTCAATAAGGAATGTAGCTGCCAGTTGTGGAGGTTTTTTTTAGTTGTTTTGTTTTTTTTTTGTTTGTTTTTGTATGGGCCAGGGTCCAAGTGTTTATCCCAAATTTGGAGTGTTTATTAAATTGGGTGTAGGCTTCTAAAAGTGGGCCATTTACAGGGAAATGCATATGTACGTAAGTATCTATTTTTGTGTGTGTGAAATAAACAATACACAAGGTGTTCAGAGAAAGAGAGGAGGTGAGTAAAGGAAGTGCATGACTGGGGAGAGGAAGAGGGAGGCAGTACACAATTGCTATTCTCGTATTGTTCAAATATCTTAGCATTCAGTTAACATGAACATATACAACAAACATACCAAAAAATTTCAATAGGCTTTGGTACTTGCACTGTACCAAACATGAACCCCAGATAACAGTCTTCATATAATATGATTCTATATCTCATCCTAGTTTAAATGACTTCAAGTACAACATGGAATGAATGTTACTAGCGAGTGATCAACTGTTGAAGTGCCCCCCCTGCCCCTAACAGAGATGTAAATTTGTAGCGTTGTAACAAAGACCTTTTATAAAGTCAGCACCAGGGCAGCTTCCCATGCAGCCAAACTGCTTTCATCAAAAGTATAGTTCTCTTGACATTCGAGGAGCTGAGAAAAATATTTGTGGAAATCATTTATCCGTCAGATTTTTACACACAGTGAATTCAAGGTGTAATATCATTAGCACCAACTGAACAACCCCCCATCTTGGTACGTGCTTGTGAGGTGGCGCCTTAAACGAGAACCATCCACCAAACCCGTGAAAGAAATTTACAGTTGTTAAGATATCATGTACACTGTATCCTCAGCACCCATTATTAGGCAAGTGTGCATGATGTGCATGTAATATGGGCCATGCATCAAGATTTTTAAGTAAAATGAGCCCAGTCTCTGCCCCCGCATCAATCAAACTACTCTAAACAATAATGTGTGTATCATATAATTATCATCACAACCTAACCACTGTGTGTTTTCCACAATGATGTCATGATTTTTATGCCATGATTTTTATGCCATACTTACTACCATGAGAACTCGATTAGATTATAATGACAGATACATATCAAGCAGGGAGGCAGTGTGACCTGATGGTCTAACACAACTGACAAAGAGTGCTGTTGCCTTATAACTAAAACATCGCCCACCGTTTCACTTTGGACATGTTCAACTAGTCAGTAAACTCCTAAACATTATCTTCAGGAACATGTGGCTCTGCTGGTTAAGCTGTTAAGTTTCTTAAGGAGATTGAGATATGAAGCTTAGCATAGCACAAAAACAAAAAGGTCAAACATAGCTAGCCTGACTGAACTCCCCCAGTGTGGGATGAATAATGTTTGTATCTTGTTTGTAAATGACATGTTGGCTTACAATAACCTAGTAATTAATAATTAATTAATGAGTTAACAAGAGGGACAGTGAGGTGCTAATAGTAGATGTTACATTTGGACACAGCCAGGCTAGCCGTTTACCTCTGTCTCTACTCTTTATGTTAAGCTAAGCTAACCAGCTGTTTGCTCAGTGGTTTCAATTCTATCATCTAGGATTTGTCTATTGTTTACTGACAGAAGATCACTTCTGTTGACTTTTTATGTTTTTCAGACCTAGAAAAATTGACATTACTGTTAATTTGTGATGACAAAATTTCTGTTGTGTCGCTGACACCTGATCAAAATAGTTTTAAAAAATTCATGGCTGTCAAACAGACATGTTTCTAAAACTCTACAGTTCATATATGTGTAAAGGTTTTGGTCTGCGAGTTAAGTGTGGTTTCGTGATAGCTAACTGGGCTGATGTATTAGTTTTCAGTGACAGGTCTTTGTCAGTTACATGCTGACATGGGGTACAGTACTTCAGAAAGCTAAACAGCAGTGTTACTGAGCACACATTTAAAACACAACACATTGGGGCCATGTGTTGTTTAATGTTGTTAAGGGCTGTCAGAGATTTCAAAATACCCATTTGTCATTCATGGTTTAGTTACTATCCTCACCAGTTAAATAATCTTACCTAAATATTTTAATATTTACATTTTTTTATCTCTCTCTTGAGAAAATAAAAAAAAACCCTAAGCTTCAAGTTGTCAATATTTCGGCTCTTTCTTTTTGTCATTAAAATCAAGATTAAAAGTGCTTTTATAAATCATTTCTTCTCTATGTACAATTTGTATTAGCTATATAAAAATGAAAAAAGATGAAAAACAAAACATTAAAGACAATCATTACCATCATCACCATGTAGTAATAAATAAGAGTAAAAAAAAGCAGGTTAAAATGAGTGAGGAGATTTAGAGCACACAAAGGGACATATGCATGATTCTCTGCCCTCAGTAGCAAGTTGTGATTGTGACCAGTGTCTCTACAGCATGAGGTAGAGAGCTGGAGACCCTCTGGAGAGGCAACAGGGTCTTTCACAGGTGACCAGGGCCTTGACCCAAACAACCACCCAGCATCCAGGTGTTGGCCTGCGTCAAGCTCTGCTAGATGCTCGTGTTTGGGTTTTTTTTTTTTTTTTACACATGTAAAAGTAAATATGATGACGCCATCAAGTAGTTCCCTGGTTGGTGGAGAGAAACTAAAAATGAGTGATTCATGGGACTCTGTTCAGGCTATCCAATAGTCTCTCTCTTTGGTTCTTTTCTTTCTCACACTCACACTCACACTCACACTCTCTCTCTCTCACACACACACACACGCAGGCACACAAACGCATGCACGCACACACACTCACACACACAAAGTGAGAGATTCATTGACTCGATGCATATGCATTTGGTGCCAACTCCCAGAAGCTACAGTAATTTTCCAAGATCTCCCTTAAACGCTCAGTAATATTATTTTCTCTGTGAATGAATTACTGCAAATGCATCGAACGACTGTGCTTCCTCTGCCCTGTACAGTGTACTTTTGTGGGACACAAAACCACCTTGCCACAATAAACTGCAATAACACATCAAAAGCAATCAGTTCTTCAGTCCACTGGCGACAGCTGCAACCACGAGGCTGACACTTTGATTGGCTGGCTCTGTGGTGATAAGGTGCCTGCAGAAGGACACACCTTCCTCTGCTAGAAGATGACAGCACCATGCAGAGGAAGGAGCGGGTCCTTCACAGTAAATCAAGTGTAATAGGAGAGCACCAAAAAAAGCACCAAAAGCACTGCTTGCTCAACAGTGTCTCCATCTGCTCTAACCCTGGATGGGCTATTCTGAAAACATCTCCAGACTTCATTCACATTTGTGCCTCAGTGAGACAAAAAGCAGTTTTACCTTGACCTGCTTTGTAGACGCCCATTCATGATCACAAACAGGGTGCGAGATTCCCCTCTAATGGTCAATGATGGTCAGAGTAGCAGGGCAACGCTTAGTGACTTCTGAATTGATCTCAAGTGCTTGTAGGTGTGTTTGTACACACCACTTTGCAGTCACTTGCTGCCCTCTAGAGTTTACACTGCAAAGTGCTCACCCCTGCTTGAATGGAATAGGAAGATAGAGTGCCTTCTGTCATTTTTTGTGTGGTAATTGCTAATCTGGGACAAATGGCATTTGGAAATAGAAGGGCTTATCCTATGGCGATTAACAAATATGTACAGTTTTCCACAAAACATTGGTAACATAATTCACTATACTTTTCTTTGCATGATACTCTTCCTGAACTTGTGTCTCCACCTTGGTCATAACAAAAAAAATATCAACTTGCAAATACTATTTGAGCCAGATGTGAGCTAGAGCACCAGAACAAGTACAGCATCAAGTGCCATGAAAAGAAGTGGACTGAGAATCAATCAGAGCTGCAAATTGAGCACCAGTTGAAAGCTGGAGGGTCGTAGAAGAGGAGGAGGAGCACATCATCTTATGACAAGAGTCGCAGGAATGTGGAGTTTCAGGGCTAATGGCAACATTTTTAAATTTCCTTTTGCATCAGAATGACTCGATTTGTTTATCACTAAAGTTTCAGTCTTCTGGGGTCTCTCCTCTACCATACACACTAAACCAACCAATGCTTTTCTAATGTTCACATTGGACATAAATATGTTTTGTTGTTACTGTAGCTTTATCAGAGTTTGATGGATTGTATTAACACAAATGCAACTGATAACTTGGACAAATGTCTTCACTATATGTTTTTCCTTCCTTCTTGTTTGTTAATTTTTTGTACAATTGATTATGGCCACATTTAGGACATTTAGACCTCCTATCCTTAAATGAGGCCTAAACTGCCCTATTCAAAATTATAGATAAATATTGGTTTATTATTAACACTAAGATAGATATCTATGGCAGCCTTGTCTTTCCAACAGTCATATAATTACTGTTATATAGATCTGCTGTCTTGCCAGGCAGATAATGGCTCCTCCTTGAAGCACAGCTGTAAAACTAACAAGAACAAATAAGATCAAAAAGAAAATAGGATACACATATTCCAAACATGGAAAAGAAATTGTTTAGCCTGATTGACTCAGACTGATTGGTTTTAAAAAATATATAAGCAAAAAAAAAACAATCACATCATTAATAACATTAATGAAAACAGCAATAATAAAAACAAACAAGTCTTCATTATAATAATACCTGTAATAACAACATTGACAGTAACAATAGCAATCATAATAATATTGATAATAATAGCAATAATTAGAACCATTAAAATTCTATGAACAATAAAAGCAATGGAGTTCCTCTCCATGGAAGAGAGAGGAAGAGCACCACAGGCAGTGTGTCTGAAGCCCAAACCACTGCCTGACATGAGGTAAAAACAATAAAAATGTCCCCTCCTCCATATGGACTGTGGAGGGGGCAGGATGGAGAGATGCCACACTGTGAGACGGCAGAGAGACATTCATCCTGCTCATTGCTCTCTCCAGCCCTTCACTGCACCACTCTGTGGTTTTCAGTCAGCTTGTGTCTGACCTCAGACAAAGTGGCTGTAGGGCCCAGTGAGGCGGGTGAAGGCATAGGGAGACACAGTAACCATAGACGTGGTGTGGAACGTGGGGGCCAAACGCGTCACTGGCCCCTCTCTCTTGTCTTTAGATTGTCCTGGTCCTGGACTGGCACCTGCCACCACCGCCCCCCACTTGCGTTTCTTCCCGAGGGCCTTGATGTCATCCTGGGAGAGCCCGAGGAGAGCCGCTTCCTGTTGTCTCTGCAGTGCTCGCTCTGCCAGCAGCTTCATTTTAGCCTCCCACAGAGCCAGGCCGTGCATGGGCTGGTTGAGGTTCTTGTGCTGGTAGAAAACCAGGGAGATACGGGTAGGGTGGGAGCGATCAGGCTTTCTGAGTGGTGTGGTGGCATGAAGTTCCCGACGGGCACATTCAATGAGGATGGAGCCATGGGCTGGTGCTACAGCTACACCCCCAATATTGGGATCCAGAAAGTTGTGCTCGCTATCAGACCAAACCTCATCATCGTCCTCTTCCCGACCCTTGGTGCTCTCGATATCACTGTCAGCTCGCCTGGTGTCCCAGCAGACCTGATCTGATTGCTGCAGGGCATCAGGAAAGAGGCGGCCCTCCGGGGCAGGAGACGGCGTACTGCCTGCCATCGAACCACCACAAGATTTCCAGGCCTTCTCCTGAAGCCCGAGCGGAGTGGAACATCGACTCTCCCCTGTTTTGGACCAGATTTTGTCAGGGTATGCTCCTGCAGGATTGCTGTGCTTCAAACCAGGGCTATACACAACAGGCCCCATGGCCCAGGCATTCGGCTGCGGACTCGGAGCGGGGCTGGGCCAGTGCCTGGGGGTGCCTGGGCCTGGGGTGCCTGGGCCTGGGGTACCTGGGCCTGGGGTACCTGGCTGCGGTGTAGCTGAGCCTGAGTGAGAGGTGCCAGGCTGTGGTGTACCTGGGTGAGGGGTACTGGGCCGTGGTGTGGAAGGATGCGTGGAGCCTTGGTATATGTTAACTGGGAGTGGTGTGCCCGGGTGAGGGGACGGAGATGGAGAGGGAGGTACCTGGAGTGATGGTGATGGGGCAGGGGAAGTCATCATGGCATTTGAGCCAGGGTAGGATGTCCACTGCTGTGGGAAAGGAGAGGACCGCTGCTGCTGCTGAGGGTGCTGGTGAAACTGCTGTTTTTCCAGGTTTAGTGATGAGGCTTCAGGACTTTGTTTATGGTTTAGAGGGCTCTCCCAGTTTGTGGGAACAATACTCCCATTAAGCTTGTGACCTGGCCAAGCAGCAGGTTGGATGTTGGAGCTAGGTGTTTTGGCTCCAGCCTGGCTTGGCACTGTGCCTTCATAGACCGGTACATCTATGGGTTCCTGTTTGATTACTGGAGTGCCTCTGTTGGAGGTGTCAGAGGAGACAGAGGAAGGACGGGACTGGTTGTAGTCAGCAGACTGGCTGTAAGCGCTGTGATGTGGTTGGCTAGTTTGCTCTGGGTGGCTGGGGAAGGACTGGGCCAGTTTGGCCTGAAGGCTCTGAATATCAGGCTTCTTATCTACTTGGACAGCCTTACCGCCTGCTTTGGGCAAAGAGCCTCGGCCCTCATAGGTCCTTATCTTAGGGGGGAAAAGTGCATTGGGGGGATAGTTGTAGTAGCCATAGTGCACTGTGGGAAGATTGGATGATGGATGGTAACCGTTCACTTGATCTGGTGCAGAGGGCTGGCCAGTTGGGGGGAGGCCTCCCCTTGCATAGTAGGCAGGGTGTGGATAAATGTTGGTGAATGGGTCTGCTGCCTGTACAGGATATCCATCTATTGATCCATTGAAGGGCTCATTCTTGATGTTGGGCTTCATTTCTTGTTTTACAGTTGCTGAATGTTTGAAACAAATGGAAGGCGAGTCAGGAACAGAACATCACATGTCAGCTTTTAGTTTTGTTAACTATTGGTTGCAGGGCAGGATAAACATACAATGCAGGCCCGAAAATAACTCTGGTCATCTGCGTGAACACAATCAGCGTTATGAGTGACACAACACTATAACCCACCTTTATTGCCTTGGGGTTGCGGTGAACCACAGGTCTCTGCCTTCACCACTGTTTTCTCAGGTGTCTCCCCTGTCTGCTGCATGAGTTTATTTTTCTTCTTCTCTGAGGCAGCCTTTTTGGCCTCTAGGCGACGCTGTCGGCAAGACTTGGCGGGTTCGGGCAACATGCGTACTGCACGACGGAAAAGCTGAAGCACCTGGATGGCTCCTGTCTGCATCTTGAGGTGCTGGCCCTCCTCATTACCAAACTCATCAGTTGGGGAGATCTTGTATAGAGGCAACACATGAAGCTGTTCGTCACCAGGGATCTCCCCAACGTTCCGGTTGTCCTCCTTAGTTAAAGTGCACACCTAGCAGAGAGACATACATCATTTGCTCACTGATCATTTATGTAGCTTCACAAACAGAATAAAAACATTTCTTCACTTAAAATTACCACCATAACACAACTGAAGATTATGGGAAGTGATCTTACCACCGTGCAACCATTATGGAGGTTGTGCTGGTCCTTGTGAGCGTGGGCACAAAAATCCATGCAAGCAGTGACTCCAGAGAATGGACGGCCAGCCTCTAAACCCAGCCTGCACTCTGGAGCTTTGACCTCTGACTGACACTAAGGGACAGGACAACAAGAAGAATGAGCTACTGTTTTTATGTCCTTAGTGTTAACCAAAACAAAATCAACACACACACACACACACCAACACACCAACACACACACACACACACACACACACACAGACACAGTAGTTGTTTTGTCGTGCTCAAAGGCAGCACTTCAGCCAGGAAACAGGAAGTGTTAAAATGTGACAGCCGATGTCTAATAGTCAGATGTATAGAACCACTGTCTGTGAGAAACAGAGGAGAGTTGGGTTGTGACTTGAGGTTGTTCTTGTGATAATGCTTGGTCTGTTTAACATACCTGGTTACTATATGCCTGTGGAGCAAGCTTTTTGTACAAAGGAGCCACCTCAGTTGCCAGATGCTGAAAATTATCCCTGAGTTTATCCTCCTGCAAAACAATAAAGTGGATTCCAAGTCAAAACAAAAGACAGAACCCCAGAGCCCTAATAATTGTCTAAAAAAAAGACCTGAAGAAAGAAAGGGACCTTATAAACCTGACTAGATCATTGTTACAAGTGGCTTTATCATGACTAGTACCTCTTCAGGGTGATCTCCTTGTAGCCTGAACTTGCGCGGCGTTTTGCTTCGAGCGTACTTACAGCCATTAAAGTACATACTCCAGGAGCAGCCGAAGGAGAAGGAAGCACCACAAGTTTCGGGATCTTTGCCTTGACATGCACAGGTACGACTGCAGGGGGAGACAGTGAACATGTAACTGAGGCATAGACCATAGTACATTGTGTGTACACAATAGGTCAACTGAGCTGAGTGGACTGTAAGATGTGGCAGAGAGAAATTTCAATGAGGAAATTTGGGCAGCATTTAAACAAAGCATTCATTTTACATTTTCACATCATAGTTTGAAGAACATGTGTCAACATCTGGTGAGGAAGATGCATAATTTAGATTTTGTGCAAACACAAATGATTTGGTGATTTTGGCTGATTTAATCCTTATGTGTGGAGTAACGTTGTCCTCATCAGCAATTTTACTTCCCCAGTGACCAAACTACCAATGATACATATGGTGCTGATACAGTATAATTCTGAGAAACACTTCATTTGTTTGTATATTCACAAACTTATGGCACAAAACTTGTCTAAGAACATGCATCAGCTACTCACTCATCGTTCAGGCCACAGCGTCGGCTGGTGGGGTTTCCATACTTGGTGAGGGTGCCACTGAGCTCACGGTACAGCTTGTCAGCTAGCATCTTAGGGACACCTTCCCAGGCCATAATGAGGATGATGATAACAGCATTGGCACAGTGGTGTCCTGCTCGCTCACGCACCAGACAAAGCAGTTTCTCTGTCTCACTACCACGCCGGATCACCTGATAGAAAACACAGCCTATCATTATTTTAGCCTCTAATGACACAGGGGAGGTCAGGTCCCCGCGTCTTAATCAGAAATATCACAATTTATGCTACAATGTTTTCAATGTCAGTTGTGACCGACTGTCATATTCACAACTGAAATAAAGTGATCAAGCACTAAATTCTACAAAACCCCTGTAAAGCCTTGTAAACCCTCCCTCAGCCTTCGCCACCGGCTCGCACGCTGACTGACATAACATGCGGTCCAGTGTGTGACAGCGAGACAGGAGGGTGACGGGCTGACTCCTATCATATATATCATATAACTTCTTCTCTGAGGACGTTACAATACTTTGATCATCACTGGTGTCATTGTATCGTTAAGGGCTGTTATGATATGTCGAAGCATTATTCTAGCATCGTGTTTCACCGGTTCTCTCTCTCTCTCTCTCTCTCCTGTGACGCCATGGTTGTAATCTGAGACCCTGAAGCAGTCACGTCGGGTTTGTTGACGGAAGTCACTGCGGGGCTTGATCAGCTGGTGCGCGATATCACTACGCTGGCTACATCCGGGAACTCAGTGTAGCAGGAAATATCCTTTATTACACCGGACTCAGTATAGTTCCAGGTTCGGATCTGCCCAGAACATCGTGCCTTGATATCCGTTGGTCTTTATGCGTGTTACTACACACATCCCTAAATAGGACAGAGATTAGCTTGTTTTGCCACTTCTGAAAGAAGTGCTAACAGACAGGTTAGAATCCATTCATTATGAACAATTTTAAATGCTTGTTTAACTGCAGAGGAGTTGTAAAAGGGCTAAAAATCATAAAGGTAAGATGTAAGGTGTGTGCACACACACACGCACGCAGGCACACACATGCACTCACGCACGCACAAGCATGCACACACACGCACACACATATCCCTTTTAAATAGTGATGCTTACACTGCATTCTGGAAATATAATTGATACCTGGACTGAAATCTGACCTGCTTTGCTAAAAAAAAACAAAGAAAAAGAATCTGTCCTAATTGTGCATGGCGCTATACTACTTTCTTCAAATAAGAAAAAGTAGCACACAGTGACAAACACTGGTGGAATAGTTTATGTAAATATACAGCGTTTACCTAAAGTAACCTTACTGTCTCACCAGTTTTTTATCACTACAATCACACACACACACTCTAATGTGTGCCTTTCATTATGTTTACCACTTGATAAAGCTTTTTATGACTTCATCACATGACAGATAAAATGTGATACTACTTACCCACTTCGCAATAGGACACCCTCGTGAGCTTTTTCCCTCTTTGCCCGTGTACACCACCTTCTCTATCCGGATGGCATCGCCTTTCTCTCCATACCTACACAGAAGAAACAGAGAGAAATGATTCACTTTTGGCATTTGGTGGCTAAGACCTTATTTTGGAGATGTAAAAGCAACCTGACATTCAAAAGTCACTACACAAACACATGTTCTAATCTTTTCAGTGTCAGGGCCTTAAGGGCCAAATGCTGACCTCCAAGAACATAAGAATGGAAAAAAGTTAAAAAGCCGACCATTGAATTGCCAAATAAAATGTATTCCTACAGCCTTATGTGTTCTGTTGAAAGTTGCACTAGAAAACACCATAAAGGCTACACCTTAAACATGGTTGACCATTGTTATTGTGTATGTTGTTTCTCTACTGAATTACTACTGACAATGTAACAGACCAGTAAAACTTTCAGACTGCAAAAATGTTAAAACTGTCTTATGCTCAAAATAATAAAGACGAGAATTGTGATGTGAATAATTTAAAGAGACAAATAAACTAGCACCACAATGCAACACTTGTTGGGTTGTGCTCAGTAAGAACCCAACAGAATCTCAGTACCCAGTGACTGCTGCGCTGGTGCATCTGTACTCTCATTTATCTTTTTATTGGTTTTGTCATCATGACATTTCTTTTTCTTTTTTAACCAGGTATTGCGTTTGACTTTGATTGGAGGTATTTTCCATGTGCCTAAATACATCTATTGTAGTAGCAGTAGTAGCATCATATGTCAGCTCTAACAAAGACAGGCCAAGCTTACAGTAGTGGTTCTGGCTGGAGAGTGTTCACAAGGCTCTGATAATATTCACACATGCACGTCAGTGTAAACCAGAATCCACTAGCTCGCCACGCTGCCAGCAAGAGGACTTCTCTTGGACATTTTCTGTGCCTGTTTGTGACTACATGTACTATTTTGACAGTTTTTAATTTGTTGTATGTGTCTGTGTGTGTGAATGATGGAGATGCTTGGACAAGCATTTCTGTCCATCTTTTGATAGAGTTTGGATGTGAAAAGGAGAAGGGAGGGGTCAGAGGTTATTGTGGGGTGGGGGTAGACCATCAGAAGGTGTCAGATGCCATATCAGCTCCCGTGGCTGCCTGATACCTGCCATTGTGAAAACTTCAGCCCTGAGCAGATTTGGTGTGACAGTGAATACAAGGGGGCTCTCGATGAATAGGAATAACCCTGGGGGGTGAGAGAGTAGGAGGGGAGTAGGCTCTAGCACCGTAGTGGTGACCTGCTAAGGTTAGGGGTGGGTCAAAGGTCAGTTTGGGACTATGGGGTCTTAACATCTTACATCATCACTCAAACAACCGAGTGGTTTCTGGCCCAACACCCCATCCACCCTGCCCTCTCCAGGGACTAATGACTCATTGGTATTGTTGAAAACCAGCCCTGCAGTAACCAGCAGACAAGTAAGTAAGTGCCTCAGTGCAACGGCCCATACCTGTTTGTATGAGACAACTATTAAATATTACAATACATTTACTGGTCTTTCGTTCCTAAAGGGAATAAACAGTTATCCTGTGAAAATCATACTGTTAAAATAATCTATATTTTAGAGCAAGGTTTGCTGATGCAGTGTAGACACTGGATTAGTGGATTAGTTTGGTGTCTTGTCTTGCTAGATGGTTTATTAGACATGGATCAGGTTGTCTTGCTGAAACATACTGAACTTCACCAGTTCCTTGGATATTTTACTGCTTTCATGATATTTGAATGTTGAAAGTTACTTAACAGGGTTGTTGTACAAAACAAATAACTAACCTTGATTATTTAAATCAAACCATTTGACTACAGTTTTACTTCTGTTCCTTTCTTCCAACTTCCTCTCTCAACAAGCTTCTCTCTCTCTGTGATTGGATTTCTAACTTTCCTTCCTCTGACATGCTGATGATGCAGGTCCTCCTACTGGATTCTGGGTCACAGATTCCCTATGGACGAGGTTGAGGAGAGGAGAGGAGAGGAGAGGAGAGGAGAGGAGAGGAGAGGAGACTGCTCACCTTGTCTCCATCAGAGTTCGGATGGAGGCTACAGTTGGTCCAGATCCCAGGTGATTGTAATAGGGCCCTTCATCTTTCTCCAGTATTTGTTCTAGAAGAAAGTGCAGAGGGAGGAAAATGGATTCAGTTTGATATTGACAATTTACTCATTCTCTCGATAATAGCAAATTATAATCTCTGACAAAGGTTCAAATCCGTCTAAATGTAGATTATATACTTACAATATAGTTAGTGTAGTTGGTCTGTTATGATCAGTTAATGACAGGATTATCACTAGACTTTACCTCAGTGTCTGTGAGGATTTGTACAAGATCAGAAGCAGAGATATGCTAATTGCAACATCTAGTTCCCACAAAAACATGAGAACACATACACTCCCCATGCACCACGAGTGGGCTGTGACTGCAGGGTGTGGTGCACTACACTATGCAAAGCAGAGAATGTTTGGGGCAGGCATCAATGACTCAGTATATGTTTTAATAGGGACTAGGTTTGTCAGAGTACACACTGTATACATCTGTTGTGTACCAGTGCAATTATGTGTGTGTATGAATACATCTGGCCACTTTCCTACATATGTCACTAGGTTTAATTAGCATCTGACTTCCTTGCTAATCAAAGTGTGTAATACAGTGCAGCTGTATGTATCCTACATTATAATTAGACAGTAATTTAGTCTTAGGAACTGTGCCTTGCCGAGCCTATGTGTTTAAACCAGAATGGTTTGGCAAATAAAAGTGTGTAATACTTGCTTCTGTACTTATCATTTCTGTATCATCATTAGTAGACACCAACTCTTGGTAAATGTTCTTAACATAAATGTTTTCTACACTGCCCGCTGTTCTGAAAATCTGAAATGTCTACATGCACTTGTTGTTATGTGTGTCTGGGTCACAGGCATAATGAGGTCAGTTTCTCCTGTAAATGAAGAGAGGCACCAGGGTGTGGCTCAAGGCAGGAAGTGGAGGAGTGATACTAAATTCTTGCTTGGAATTTGTGTGTATATGTATTTGTTTGTGTCTGTGGGTGGGGGTGGGGATGGGGGTAGATGTCTTATTATAATATGAGTACATATCTGTGTATGTTGGAGGTAGTCTCGTTCCAGTATGGTATTGTGCTACCAGGAATAGGCAGTGCAGTGTATAACCATGAAGACTTGTTGTCTGCTGTGCTTTGCCCTTAGTAACAGCACACAGGCAGCAAGTGTCTCACTGCAGCTGCTCGCCCCCTGCTGTGCATGCTCTCCAGTGTTTAGAGACAGCTATACATACTGTAGCTCTACAGATAAAATCCAGTAGCTACACAAAAAATGTGGTAAATTTAAAAATACTGTCTCAGTGAAGAAAATATTGAATTATTCTGTTGTTGCACAAAGTTAATAAACGATTACACATAATAGCAATATGTCAATAATTAATAACTTTATGCTGAGTCTGGGTTTTGTGGAGGTACTGGAAGACAAATCCACCCAGACTAACCTTGTCTACTAGCTACGACAGAAGAAGGTAATGCATTTCTTCATTTATTTTAAATATTTAGCATATACTGTAACCAGATCTATACGTTTCCATACATTTCTCCTGTAGGAAAACCTACACTGTTGTAAATAATTAACCTGAGTGGGTTCTGCCTAAATAAACAACTGAACCCTTTGCTTGAAACAAGGACTATGTTCTACTTGCCTGCCAGACCCAAAGCCACTTACTTTTGTGTGGTCTGGCATGACTGCTATTGTTTTTTTCCTACTGCCTTTATTGCCTCACACTGTCGCAGTATGGATGGTCCTGCCACACAACCTGCCAACACGCACATTCTTAGACACACTCAACAAGCATCCACAGAGATGCTGGAGGGGGAGGACTGAAAAAAATAATAGGCCGGTGTAGATAATGTAGAAGAGCAGCGGTTCCCAAACTTTTTGTCCGCGTACCACCTTCTACATCCCGACTTTGTTCGCAAAGTACCTCCCAATACCTGACACTTTAAAAAGAACAACAAATTCTATTTATGGAGGCAACAACAAATTGCATTTTGGGTAGCCTGTATTTATTTTTTAATTAAAACTTGCATCTACAATTGAAAATTGACAAATGATTTCCTTGAAACTTGTGTTTTCATATAAGGAAATGACCAGTTTAAATTATGTATTAGTTTTTTATTTATTAGTTAGTAAGTTAATCCCATAGCGCAGGGGTCACCAACCTTTTCAAAACTAAGAGCTACTTCAGGGGCACTGAATACTAAGGGCTACGAAGGGCTACTTGTTCGATACAAACTTCCTGAATAACACATGGTTGCATGGCTCACCTTTAATGATATTATTAATAATAAATATACATATATGTGAAATATGTGACTGTCTGATCACATGATCACAGATTTCTACAATAATTATCAATAATGACTTGCCAAGGTAGGAAACGCACATATTTAAATATAAGACGTTATGATTTGTTTTGATTGACATTTGAAAGTCAGTGTATTTTGTAAACATATTTAGTTTCGTAGGAATGAGCACATTTGTAGCATTTTGTTAAAATGTACACCTTTTTGCACAAATTACAGTGGAACCTAGAATCTCAGACGCCACTGACCACAAACAAATTGGTCTACGTACAAATTTGGACTCAGATAAGGAATGTGTTTTTGGTTCTGTACGAACGGATGCCAGTATGGAGTCACAGCTGATGTTTCCCAGTGTGAGATGCGTGACAGTTGTGCTCGCATCGTGTCAACATCATTCGGTGCACTTTGTCACATACTGTTGTTTTATCCCTCATTATGGCTGCCCAGAAAGTTCAATGTGGTTTGATCACAGACCGAGGTCATGAACCAATGAACAAATTGTGTTCGTGATCCCTGGTTCCACAGTAACAGTCATTTTTCTCAGCTCAGTGATGAATGGTTAATTTTCATCCTCTACGGTACATATGCACTGACGGACACTAACACATTGACTTACCCACACAAGTGCAGAGGGGAAACTCTGGCTGTAGATCCTTAGAGGGAGTATCCAGCAAACTCTTGGTGGGGGTGTCCAGGTAACGCAGAGGAGACTCTAGGAAGCCTCTGAGTGATGGAGAAGAGGGAAGACCGTCCTTAGTGGGTGTGTTCTCTTCAGAATAGCATGTAGTGGAAAGTACGGCTATATCTCCTGTGGCCTCAATCTTCATGCGTTTAGGAAGTGGGGAGCAAGGCATGCTGAACTTCTCCTCTAAAACATTGGACTGCTGCTGCTTGTCCAGACTTGGCTCCTGATGCAGATTGACATGTAGGGGCCTCTCATGTTGCTCCTCCATGGGACTGTCTACGGAAGCATGTTTTAAGTTTGCTTCACTCTGACTCCCTGGCTGATCTTTGTTTACTTCCATCTCCTGATCATTTGGATGAGGTGTGGAGCTGCTCTGGGTGGTAGAAATTAAGGGAGCTGACTGGAAGGTGGATGATGATGTGGGACTGTAGTCCTGAGGAACTTGGGTATCATGTGGTGCTGTAGCACTTTCCTCCCTTGACTGACAGGCCGATGCATTTGAGACGGAGTCCCCAAATTCAGCTTCAAACTGGCGAATCAGCTCTTCGTACTTTGGGTCCACATTAATAAGACTCCGTAATTGTGAGGTGCTGTTTTGACATGCGGAGGTCAGAGGTGTGGTGGTGCTGGTGTTACTGGAGGCCACAGTACCCACTCCCTCCGACTTAGCAGGGGCTCCAGGGGCCACAGGTGGGGTCAGAGGGGCCATGGGGGTCGAAGTGTTGTCTGACAAAGCAGAAACGTTGGAAGAGGGAGTCATTGAGGAGCTGGAAATGGATACCTGAGATTGGGCTGGGGCAGGGAGGCCTGCAGCAGCAGCCTGAGTGGAGTTACTGTGAAGGGGAAGAGAGGGAAAACAACCTACTTCCAGGCTGACTGGGGCTGGGGCTCTGTCTGTCACAAGGACTGGTGTTTTTTGTATGGTTATCTGAGTCTGAGGCAGGAAGGTTGGCATGGAGGCTTTCTGCTTGGTCTTCTTGATGATTATCTGTTTGGGTTTGGGTAGGGGAGAGCCTGTAAGCGCTCCACTCATATTTTTTATGACAGGAGATCCCTGGGTGCTTTTTTTCTTTTTGGGTTCCTTCAGTTCCTGTTTGATGGCCAGATGTGGCAAACCTTCTGCCTCCATCTGTGGCCACCATTTTTTCAAGTTTTGGCAAGCCAAAGGTGCACGTGGGCCTGGTGCTCCAAAACCAGAGGAGTGGTTCGAGAAGAGGTTCCTCTTGTAGTGAAGGTGCTGCTGAAGAGCTGCCTGAGTGGAGTGGCTGATGGCTGCTTGGCCAGGTGACATGGGGGTGCCAGAGTAGTGCTGGCCTTGCTGCTGACCATTAGCCATGCCATAATGTCCCATAGAGGCAGTGTGATGATAGTGCTCACCAGAGTCTTGCTCTTGCTTTAACCTGGACAGTGCAGGGTTATCCTCGGCCTGGATACCTCCATTCTGGTTTAAGCTGAGCTGCTGTTTGACTGGAAGCTTGAAAGGAGCTTTGCTAAACTTGCCACTTGTGTCGCCAAGCAGTTGTTTGAGCTCTGACATAGGGTCAGAGCTACTGTGAGGTACAGCTGCCAGGTGAAACTTGGGCTCAGACTTCATACACATCCATGGGTTCCTCTGTTCAGAGGCTCTGGCTGAGCTCTGCTGCCATTGCTGAGGGTTGGGGCTAAAGCCTTGAGGCTTTCTTTGACCTGGCAAGGGAGAGGTAGAGGAAGGGAGAGGGGTTGCATGGGCTGGCTGACCCTGGGACTGGGGCCTGTGGTGCTCACAGGACACTGGAGCCTGATGACTGTTGTGTATTCCTGGAGGGACAGACTGAGAGCGTGAGGAAGCTGAGTGGGTGCCATGGGAAGGTGGAATCAAGATAGAGCCATTGAGGGGCTGTGATGGGAGATTCTGGGTATGTTGGTGGTGGTGAATGTTACTGTTAAAGGGGC
Organism: Trinectes maculatus; assembly: GCA_016785345.1. Lineage (NCBI taxonomy): Eukaryota > Metazoa > Chordata > Actinopteri > Pleuronectiformes > Achiridae > Trinectes > Trinectes maculatus. The sequence continues at coordinate 291,771 of JAFBJQ010040601.1, read as the reverse complement.
TTTGACCTTGCGAGCCAGCAGACTGTGGACTGGTACCAGATAACTGCGTGAGGGCTTCTATGGCAATGGCTGTCTGGAGACTGATGTTTTTTTCCTTAGCTATGGAGAGCACCTGGGGAGAGCACGGAATTGGTGGTTTGGAGCAGGGCACTTGGTCTGAATGAGTGGCTTGAGATCCCTGCAGCTGCTGCGAGTATGAAGAAGACAGATGTTGGCCACCATTCACCTGGGTGCGGGGCTGAGGTTGATGCTGCAAAAGGGGTTGCTGTTGATGAGGCTGTAAATGTGGGGGAGCATCAGTGATTTTAGGGGCACCTTGATCCTCACTAGTTGCCAACTTAATCTTTTTCTCCAACCATTCAAGGTAGTCTGGACAGTCAGGCCCATCACAGTTGCAATTGGGAGGCTTGTGACCATGTTTGGCTTGGCTTAGTGCTGTATGCAGGGTGTTCAGATCTTCTGGTGGTTTCCGACTTCCCTCAGGAGTTATTGCAGAGCGTTTGTCCTGTGCCCCTTCAGTACCCATCTCCTGGGTGAACCTCTCATATAACTGGGCTGTGTTAGGCTGCATGAGAAGGCAGGAAGAGGAGGAGGAAGGAGGCAAGGAGCCAGCAATAGCAGAAAAAGCCACCAGATTGCGGGCATCCTCCATGTTTGCATGGTGGGCACGCTCACTGGTATTTGCACCACTGCCACTGGTCCAGCATGGCTGCTGTTGTTGGGAATCACTGACTTTGCCGTGGCCTGCCACCCAACACTGCATTGTAGGTACGCCTTCTGCCCTCTGCTGTTCTGTTTCCATGGATGCCTCATCATCATTATGGTAGCGATTTACCCCATTGGCCCGTTCCAGACTTAGCGCGCCTTCCTGGAGGCGGTCATGTGACCCAATTTCCATCTGGCCTCCACTTCTGGGGCCATCCACTGAAGTTACTTCACTAACAGTCTGAAAGACAGATATAGAGCACAGTCAGTGAGGTTATATCTAGGAATGATGCGCAAAAATCAACATACTGTATATTGGGAATAATCACCCAGTCCTACTCATGAGTAACTAATATATCCACAGTAAATAGATATATAAGTTATATATATAACTATATATGTGTGTGTGTGTATATACACACACACACACACACACACACACACACACACACACACACACACACATATATATATCTGTATAAGTTCATCTGTATAAAATTCTTAAAATTCCTTAGCTCCCAGCTTTTCCAGAGTTTCTCTCTTTACATTGTTACTGGGTCAGGTTTAACAATGACCGGACTGACCACTGTAGCTGCACAAGTGGCTGTTTATGAGTAAAACATTTCTCACACAATGTGCATGACAAATAATTAATATCCATCAAAAGAAATTTGAAATATATTACAAATATAGACAGATCTTCAGATCATGAGGATATGCACATATGTAACAGTTATAATATAAAAATTCAATATAATACAAATAAAAAAAGGATACAAAATCTGTAAGAAATAACTCTAATTACTTTCATCATTTACAATAATAAGATGACTACTGCCTGAGTAAAGAACAAATCAGACCGCAAAAACATTTCACAAAACTGAACCAGACATTGATAAAGTTCTGGTCTTTATGAAGCAGGTGCTGTAATTCCTACTGTTTATAACAGATTGGTTGAAGTCATTTGAGCCAAAGTTTTCTCTTGATTGTTGAAAAAAAATTAATGTTGCAGCAATGTGTAGGTTAGTTAAGGGTCCGAAAGTGGGCTGGGAAACCTGCATTCAATGGCTCATAAACCAGGACATTTACATCCAAAACAGAACCTTGGCAAACCTACAATGAACTCAGTAGCTTACAGTCAGTGAGGAATGCTGAGTTAATCTATAGCCTCAAAGATAGCACCTCTACTAAACTAAGTGAAAACATAAACCATTCCCTGGTTGGAAAGTTACTGTGAAATGATGCGTCAGAGAGAACTACTGACCATGTTTACAGCTAGAGACCTTATTTGTCAAATGAGAAAAAGTCTGGTTTGAAGAAGATATGTTGTTTGAACATTCCAATTATTTAGGCCGGACACCCATGATGAGTCAGTCACCGCATTAGTAGTTACAAGACACACACCACCTGATCCTGTGTCAAATTACATTACGAAGTCAGTTTGTTCTGGTAGACTGGAAGCACCAGTAGTGTGAGTATTACCTGACTGGTGTAAAAAAAAAAAAAGGCGTGGGCAGTTAAAAGTCAATGTTTCATGTCCAAATAACAACTAATGTGAATATTCTATTGTTGCCATTCACATGAACTGTGTGACAGATGATACTCGCACACAGTACTCAGCCCAGTGTAGCTCCTCCACATAGATTATAGTTAAATGAGTCTAGAGAAGAACAGAAAACAAAGATAATCCAAGGGCAGGCTGAGAAATCATTGACAGAGTTCATGTTGTGGCTGAACAGTGTATTCCAACATGTCTGATTGGTCTTGTGAACCAAAAACAATGAGACACACACTCTATAACTCAGTTTTGGTGTAGTCCTGTGTAATAGTAATAACCTTTGTATGGTCAAAGTATTCTATCTGTGTGATTACTGCAAACAAAGGAGATCCTACAGGCACATGTAGGCTGTAGGCTTTGCAATCTACAGTAGTGTTAACTTGAACAGAAACCTCAATGTATCAAAATGACCCTTGCTGCCAGAGGACACAGTAAGTACTGCACAATGATGATAATATGACACTAGATCTCATACCCTAACATGAGATGATGTTAGTTCCTGATTCAGATAATTATGAAACTAGGTCTTCTATTATCTACATCCAGAAAAAAAGATGGCTTCTGTTTGTAGATCAGTGTGTGACAGCAGAAGTGAGCCTGGTGTCCTGCTTCCCCATCATTTGAATATTATTGAAATAAACCTTTGAAGTGGATAATTACTGGACAGGCTGTATGCCTGGCTCTTTTGAATCCACCTTCTGCGCCGGGTGTCTGATGGGGGTCCCAGGGGGTGGCAGTAGCATTGGTGAGAGGTAGCATGGGTTGGGGGTAGCAGTGAACAGCCGGCATGTAATACGTGAGAGGCCCCATGTCTGCACTATCAGTGGCATCAGACGGGAAGTGTGTGTGTGTGTGTGTGTGTGTGTGGGGGGGGGTGTGGGGGGGGGCGTGCAAGGCAGTTATGAGAACTGCAGTGTTGAAACAGAGTGACTGCAACACTGCACAACCTAACATCCCACAATCACGCACCATCAGTCACACACTGACACTCTCTTTTCCTCTTTTTTCTCACAGTCACATACACAAATGACAAACACACGCTGAAGTCACATGGGTTTGCGAACACTGACCATTTCCAACTATGACATTTTTCTCACCTGCTCACGTACAGATTAAAAAAAAAAGACGAAACTATACATAACCTTCACTCACTTTTTTGTGAGTACCATACATCTGAATCTAGGACAAAAATGTTCACGTATTCACACCTGCACCGCTCCACACCTAACCGGATGCCTGGGACAGAAGATCACGTGCTTCAACAAATATTTACTCCAGCCCCGTCTCCTCTCTAATTGTGTCTTTCACAAACACATGCACACACACACACACACACACACACACACATTTGTGTACAGGACTGACACCCTCCACTAACAGCATCACAAAGCAACAACACACTGAACCAGATGAGTTCCTGCAGAACCCGGTAGAGAAGGTGCTTATGTCTGTGAAAAGCATTAAGCAAGATAAACCTTATCAACTTCATGAGAGCAAAGTGAGTTCTGTTTAACACTGACACTGCAAAGAACAACACAAAAAAAATGGAGAGAGGAAGTAAAGTGTGTAAAGATATTATTTGTGGTTGCAGGGAGGTTAAATTACGCTTGTAATTAGACAGCTGAACCTAAATCCTAGATACACACCACCCCCTATCCTCCGGCTTGTTCTCCTCCTTCACCCCCCCACCCGTTCCTTTGCTGCTAAGCACAGACATGAAGCAGAGTCACTGACAATATGAAGCCGGCTGTGAGCCTGAGGACCAGCGATGGTTACTTACGTGGTCCTAGACGTCCAGTCAGAGCTGCCGCCTGTAGAGCAGAAAGCAACAGAGGAGACAGAGAGGAGCATGGGACTGGGTTTTGCCGGCACAGCTGCCTACAGGCAGTAAAGCCTTGCTGGGTCGATCCTTTTTATTTCTTCCAGTCTGTGCCGTGCACAGACAGAGCGCGGGTCGAAATACACATGCACTCACACGCACACACACAGCCGGCCACATAAACACAGCACACCTCCCCCCAGCACCGCACACACGTCTCTCATTCTCTTGTCTCTTCTTATGTCCAACGCTCTCTGCTCTCTCCTCTTTCCTTTCTCATTATCTCTGTCTGCTCCTCCCTTCCTTTTTTCAATATCCTCTTTCTTTCTCTCTGCTACACACACACTCAGTCGGCTTCTCTTCGCAGACCCCACCTTCCCCCCCACCCACCCTCCCGCCCTCCCTCTGTTCCCCTCCCTCTCACGCAGCCTCCCTCCATCTCCTCTCCTCTCTCTCTTCAGTGTGTGCAGAGCGAGAGGCCATTATCTGAGCCACAGCGGGCACGTACGATGGAATGGAGGAGTGTGCAGTGAGCAGACAGAGACAGAGCTGTGAGGGATAGTCGCCTGTAGCAGCAGCCTAGGAAACAGCACAGTGCAGCACAGCTCTCACCAATGAGAAAACCTCTCTGTGGCTCTATCCCACCCTGCAACACTGCACGCACCACTGCATTATCTGACATTACATATAAGGCTGTGTTGTATTCTGCTGATCGACAAACGCTCATTATTGCCAAAGTGTTGGCAATAATGAGTGCAGAGGCGAACGAGCGGCTGTTGTGCTTATACACAGTATCACTGACATCAACAGGAAAAACGAAAAGGGAGCGGAAAAAAGCAGCGTTGCGTTGCTTCTTTATTCCTTCTGCAAACAGCATCTGCTTTTCCGTTTGGATATTTTCTTCCGTGTTCCGTGCACGTCCAGTCCTGGGCCAAAGGAGAAGCCACCGATTATGTTTCTTCGGTATCCGTTTACTTCGACATCCACTTCAGTTGCCTCGGTCATCGCACGAAACAAGAAGCTTCAATCTTACACCAGGGGCTGATAATAGATCCTCTGACAAGGCTGCATGCACGAGAGCAAGACTGGTAGATGACGGAGGACCTGGCTTGTTTGCGGTATAGCTGGCCCTTCCTCCAAGATCTACAGGATAGAGATGAGGTGGGAGTTTCTGACTAAAGGAAGCAAGGGGTCTCTTGATATATAATTCAGTCATCAAGACTCAATCTAAGCCTATATCAGCTCCCGAACCTAAAAGAGGGCAGGTGATGGCCTAAAAAGGGGGACGAGGAGGGAAGACCACAATGTTTATCAATGAAGAGAGAACAGCAAATGACACTTCGACGTCAGCAAACAGGATGAAGAGAACCGAATGAAGACAACAGCTAGAAGACAGTCGCTCAGTCATTCATGCGACTGCTCCTGTAACTCCTGCTCCTGAAGATGGGGGAGATGGTGCAAACAGGAAGAGGACTGGCAGGTTCTTGCTGAATACAGACAGCAACGACAAATGATCGACCGTTAAAGTTCGCACAAGACGCATGACTTCTGTCCCCGTGCGTTCACGAGCCTACGGTGATGTCCTGTTGTTGCTCCGTCCTCACCACTGCTTTGCCTTGTCGTCACCGGCATTATCATCATCGTCGCCACGGTCGCTTGATGTTTCTCCTCGTCCATTTGCTGTCTGACTGGCCTTACGATGGCTCCTCTCTTTCTGCAACACTGCTGGAGTTTCGGAGCAGATTCAACCAGGAGGATGAGGGGGGGAAAAACATGGCCGTCTCCCCCAAGCAGATTGCCATCGGCTCCTGCGTAGTATTTTCTGTTATGTTTCTGAGTGTGTGCCGGCTACACTGCGTGATGACGAGATTGACTTCAGTAACATCTCTCTGCCTCTCATACTTTCCCTGTTTCTCTTGGTCTCCAGTGATGTCTCATTTTCTCTGGCTTTCTCAGCCTGCCTCTGCCTCCCTCTCTCGATGTGCCTCTGTTTTGGTTCCCTTCTCCCTCTAGCAAAGCTTATTGCATTACCTTTCCAACACTTTCTGACGCAGCCGCATTCTCGCCCCATAAATTGTACACTGTCTGTCTCTCTGTTGCCACACATTTTCGTATGTACACACACATGCACGCACGCAGATGAGCGTCAATCCCAAAGAGAAACACGGCGCAGCCTAAGCTGTCTAAGCGAAGGAGAGGAGAAGTAGAGCATTAGGTCACATGACCGGAGCGTGCCAATGAGCAAGAGTGAGAGCGATGAGCAAGAGAGGTAGGAAACATGTGGCAATGACGTAGCTGCAGCGTCACCATCGTCATCAGTGGCTCCCACCAGGATTCTTGCCTCCACCACTGAGTGGGTACATGTATCATCGGACACACGCCCACTCGCTGCTATCTCCAACACCACACACCAACGGACACTCGAAAACATGCTTTTTTTCATTCACGCAGCTGACTTTCTGCTCGCGCTCTACCCCGGCCCCAGTGACACTGCATGTTTCGCTCAAGGCTCGACTTTAACCCCTGAATCACATGCTCTACACGCACAGTTCCTCATTTCAAAGACCTACAGAACACAACAACTGGAGACCTTGCTACACAACACAACATCCAAAACAAACACATTTTCTTGGCGGATCGGCATTTGTCACCACGAGATCTAAAAGAAACAGTGCTACACGTAAAAGACATGTCGGAAAGACTTTGTCCGTTTTTAAAGATCAGGAAAACAGAACAGAAAGAGTGACTGAACATGTGGCCTAGAAAGGAACAACACAACTCAACACACTCACTCCGCTTACAGTACAAAGTACGAAGTACAAGTCACACTGTCACAGTCTAACTGTTAAACAACACAATGTAAATACAGTATATATATATATATCACACAAACACAACACAAATAAAACAAAATTACAACAAATAGATCACTGTTAGCTTGATGGAAACATGTTCTCTGCTGAAGACAGGTTTACATGTGAATTTAAGTTAGTGACACTGACAGAAAAGTACGTGTGTGTGTGTGTGTGTGTGTGTGTGTGTGTGTGTGTGTGTGTGTGTTCTTGACCGCAGGATGTTACTGTTTGCTGACAGTTAGGAACTACAGCACGATGTTGCCATTCAGGTTTGGCTGAAAGCGATGCCCTGACATCACCTCCTAAACAAAACAGGTTATATCTCAACCAGATAACAGCACATGGCAGCTTCTATTACAACTGACAGGAATCCAGTCTCCAGCCCTGTTCAAGTTACATAGTTCAGCTGTTTCCTCATCTGTGACTGAGAGAAACAGAGACATCAAGACACAAGTATCTACAACAAAGATCCCAGCATCTTAACCTACTCGTAATAGTAAAATAAAAAAAGGAAGACTTACAGTGAACCTGCTGTAACCAGGCATTGAGAGTGAGAGTACAGTACAACAGTGATACGGACGCTCTCATCGATCACTTCAGCTCACAATGTAGTCAAATTCTCATCCAAATGAGTTGTTCTACGCCCTCGTCTCTCTCTTTTTCTCTCCATTTCTCTCTCTCTCTCTCTCTCTCACTCCATCGCTCTCGTTTCTCTGTCTCTTGCTCACCGTTTCTCAGCAGCACAGAGGAAAGGTCTCTGGTTGTAGGTGGGATGACTGACAACAAAAGTCCAACACTCAGCAGTGTGTGTTGGGTTGACTTGCATATGACTAAGTCTTAGTCATCATTCTCTTTTCTTCTCATCAACGTTCTGACATAAACCCCATAAACACATTGAAACAAGCACACAGGTGGTGGGAGGTCTCTGTGTGTGTGAAACACAAGACAATAAAGAGCATATTGATTTGGTTTCTGATGTGTCACTATCTCTGCAAACATTTGTACCGTTTAGGTTAAAAAAGACTTTCTCCTGCAGCCATTAAACTGCTCACATGAGCATCACCGTCATGCCATGAGGGTCTTTCCCCCTCCTCCCTTCCCTTCCTGTCAGCTGACTCCACCTCTCTCCACCACTACTCCTGCACCACCACCCCCTTTACCCTGCAGTCTAATGGCATCAAGGTCATCTGATCTGACACACTCTATCACTTTCTCTCCTTCCCCCTCTCCACCGCTTTCCCCTCAGTGTCTTCCTTTTTTTTCCCCTCTTACCACCACACCATACACACAAATCTGTTTCCCATCATAGGAGACTGAGATACCAAAGGCTTCTGCAAATGCAGGGGCTCCGTTTTATGTTGTTGTTTTGTGCATACACATACAGTACATGCTGGTAGTTACACACCATTGGCTTGCTCACTGAGGGGTCACTGGGTTTATTGGTGAGTGGCACAAGAGGCTGCACTGAGTGCATTAGATACAACAAAGCAGAAGCAACACAAAGTGTGGGTATTATCTTACGTATCATTATTATGAGCGGTTTACACTTTCTGACCTGGGTGATCTTTTTATATCTTAAGAGTCATATAACAGACTTAAGAGACTATCAGCATATTGTTCATATTCAAGGCATCACCTTATTTCACCCTGTTTGTCTGGCTGTCTTCATTTCCCAGGCAGGGTGGCGTTAGGTTCAGGGTGTGTTTGGGTGTGGATCGTAGTAACGAGTGTAGAGTATCTGGTGTGAGTCATACCGCCTGACATTTGGCACGTGCAAGTCAGCACGAAAAGCTCAGCTGGGGAAAGGCTATTCCTCTTTACCCCCGCCGCCAGACCCCCACCACTCCGCACAAAGAGAAAGGGAGGAGTGGCTTGGGAGGGAGGAGGGAAAAAAAATTGAAAGGTAGTGATGGGTGGGGGGGCAGTGGAGCAGGGCGGAGTCGGTAAAAAATAACAAGGAGGAGGAAGAGAAGGGGGGGGGCGCTGTTTTTAAGAGGCAGCTCTTTGTGCTTGAGCTTTGGGAGACGAAAAGAAAGAAAGGAAAGTGATCAATACACGGAATATGTTTGAAAACGCAGGGTCTGAAACAAAGAGGGTGGACAACAAACAGCAGGAGAATGGGGGGAAATGAAAATAGTCCGAAAATACTAAAGAACAGTGTGTACTACTACATGGCGAGTTAATGTGCGCCAAGTCATGGAAAGAGTGTTGCAGTCAGATCAGACCTGAACACTGATTTAATAATTAACAGTATCTGACAGTTAATGGAGAAACGGCTCCGAGTTGAAAGACAACACAGGAGAAACCTCTCTCGGTCCTGCACAGTGGCTGGTTGCCAGCCTTGTCTCTCTCAGGGCTCGGGCTAAGATTAGCTTCCCATATGTTCAATTCAGGCATAGCCAGGCTTAAAGGGCCAGTACCCAAAAAACCTGTTGTATACCGTCAAATCCAAAGTGTATGAAGAGAGAATTCTTGAAGATAATAACTGGTCCTTTTTATATGAGGTTTTTGAGATGTGCATTCAGGACATTACTATTAGCTTTTTCTGATATTATGAATCTACCCTGTTTAACCGTTTTTGGAAATGTCAGCCTTTGCTGAATTCAAATAAATAGTTCAACATATTTAATATAATGATGTTGATGTAATGAAAACTTTAACAACTGTGGCAGTGTGTTAAAATCAAACATGGAGCAGTTGGGTTTGGGGCTGAATGGAGCTGCCAGAGAGGTGAGAGTTAAAGTACACCGGCATCAGCTGAGAGCTCCGCCCCCCTTTCTCTTTCCATTCATTTTTTATTAACTGCGGCACCAGACGGCTAACAACCCTCCTCCAACATCAGTGACAGATGCCACCAACGATGCCATCAAGCCATCAACCACATCATTCCATGTAGGCCATAGATCCAGGCCAGAGATCAGTGTAGGCTCCCGACATGTCCAATGGTAGTTGGTAGTTCAATGCAGAACTTTGAGCAGTGAAGAAGGACATAACTGTCAGAAATCAGAAATGACACATGACAACGGAGCTAAGTATGTCCCCTTATATTAATGAATGCATGTCAGTGAGGGTAAATGAGAGAAAGGAAGGAAGGCAAGGCAACGTAACAACAAGTCAAAAGGATGAACAAAGATGAGTCTCAGGTTGAGAACCAAACCTGACTACTGCTATTCCATCTGACTGCCTGTTACAGTGCCTGGAGACATACTGTATCAGCTCTTTACTGACTGAGTGGAAAACAGAGCAGTAAACACACTGAAAGCCAACACTGAATGGAAGAGGTGATGTCAAACCCTCCACTTCCTGTGTCTCTACTCTACAGCAAACCACGTACTACACACACACTCAACATGTGTATGTGGTGTTGACTAGTTGGTCATGTGACCGACCTTGGATGCAGGACTTGAGCTAAAATTAAAGCAATGATGTCACTAGACATTCAGTGTTGCCACGGAAATCAGGTCAGTGTTAACCCTTTGTGAGCAAGGCCGGGGATTCCACGCAAGGCTAAACATATGATTGGTAAATATTCCTATAACTGCCGTCATACACTCAGTAGTTAAAGTGCTTGTGCTCTAATTTTGACTCTTTCCCCACCAGTGTGGCGTGTGAAGTTGATTTCACATGTAGAGAGGAAATCCTGTGCATGGGCGTGGAAAAAAAATCACACAAGTGTGTAATCAAGTGTAGTCTTTCTGTCTGTCTGCCTTGTAACCTGCTGATGGAACCACTAAACTTAGTGTTGTTTCCTGAAGAGCAAAGAAAGCTCCTCGAAATAAATCTTTCAAAGTGCTGCTGGTCTGACTTTTAATGACATCAAATTCCACACACTGTTCATGAGTTTCTGAAAATACATAAGTGATGTACAACCGCTTGTTGAAACAGTCAGAAATAGGTTTTTGGCTGAATACTAGGTCTGTCATGATGACTAGGAAACGGAGCTTCGCAACGCAGTCCATCAAAACACACACAGAAAAAAGTAGCTCAGGAAAGAGAGAGAGCACAAACGTGTTCAACGCCTTTTCCGAACACGCAGTTCAATTACCTATATTTGACTTTATTTTCAATTACCTTTATTTTCTGTGGTTGTATGTACAGTAATAAAGATACTGGCAACACATGGAAAGGGATTAGCGCAAGCTCAGTAGTGGAGCTCAACCCCATTCATGACATTAGTCATGTGACTGACTGACCTATATTTCCGACTGCTGTCGTGACATAGATGAACATATGTGATAGAATAGCTCACATGTAAATGTCTTTGAGTCCTGACTTATTGCGTCCACATGTCTGGGATTGCAACACCGAAATGTGTCTCTGACTGGTGAGTCAAATCAAAGCTCTCTTTCTTCGACTTGGTGGGGACGTCACGAGGCTCATGACACGAAGACTCTCAATGATTGCTTTCTCAATGAAACCTCGCCGCTGACACTTCCTTTCCACATAAACACACAAGTGTGCCCCGACTCGGCAAGTTGGAGAACAGCAGCTCTCAGCGGCCACGCGCCACAGGTTACTACGCCCGACTATCAGACACATACGCATGCGTGACCCACTAACTTTTACTCCCTTTACCTCATTTGACTTCGGAACCGAGCAGAAGGACGGCCCCTTGGCTCCTGAGCCAGCGCATAGAGATCCTCCTCCTCTTCAATCTCCCACCTCCTCTCCCTGGTCTCTTACATCTACAAATGCCTGCCTCTGGCACCAATCAGTGGGCAGCGTGGGACACTTTAAACTGAGGACGCCACCTCCGTATCGCGAGGCGCTCAGCTCGCCACCATGAATTCAAGATAAAGTAAAAGTAGCAGATTTCATTATCGGCCTTCGAGAGGCCACCATGAATTCCGAAGACAGATGACAAAAGGTGACGACAGCACGTTTATTTCACCCGACAATTATTTCAATGATGACATAACGATGTAGTCGCTGGAGGAAGTAGCGGCACAGACAGCTACAACCTTTTCCTTGTAGCGGGTGTTAGTGGTTAAACCAATTCAAACAAACACATATACATACATTAGAATTCCAGTTACATTTGTAAAACTGCACGTGTAAACAGATAAATAGGGAAACTGATCGCTCTGTTGAACTGATGAACCAACAGCAGAGGATCAAAGCAACGGGGACATATATTACATATTGAACACAGGGATGACACACAAACTCAACAACTCTGAAACACAAAACCAATGCCCTGGCTTACCTCAGCTGCTAGTTTATGGTTTTCCAAACAGCCACGACTGTTGTCTTCAAAATAATCCACCTTTATAGCCATTCAACAGAGCAAGAGAGGGGGAGTCAGAGGGAGACGGAGAGGGAGATGGGAGGGGGAGAGAATAACAATCAATAGAATAATGCGACAAGGGCCTGTTCAAGAAGACTGGTCATTAAGACAGAAGGACTTCAGGCGTGCCACTCTCCATGCCACCTTTAGAACATGTTCATCATTCTCAGCAATCATCACAAAGCAGCCGCGTACAAAAATCTCTGTTCTTTGGTTTGGGCTCCGACAGTGAGCCGGCACTTCCCTCTACTGCTGGGACTGAGAATAAGAACAGTAAAGCACGGATTCAGTTTCAGTAACAGAATTATGTCATGTCTCTATCCTGACCTGACGGGGCTTTCCCAGTGTATACATTAGACAGGTCAGGGTAGACCAGTTTTTTAAAGGGCAACTTGTCAAAATACACACAAGGCTAATGTGCCTAAGAGGATGGAATACATGGGAATGGTTCATCAAGCAGCTGAACAGTGAGACAATAGCATCGTCCTAGTTGGCACAGAGTGTCCCCCTTGTCTATACAGCTGTCTTACTGTTAAATCGTGCGTTTTGTCTCTCGCCCTACCCCAGTCTCATCTCTCACCCTCTCCCTCCACCCACCCACCGCCCTCCCACCCACTCACCTATCAGTCCCAAAATAGTACGGCGTGATGAATATTTACCCTCCGAGCCTCTCAGCTGAATTGGTTTGTACTCCGTTCGTTGGCCAAATCCCCATCAGAAGACGCTGACCCCCTTCTGTCTTCACCTCTATCCCTCTACCCCTTTCTTGTCTCTCTCTCACTTTCTCTCTCTCTCTCTCTCCACTCTTCTTTCTCTGTCTCGTTCGCTCGTCTGTGTTCCAGCAGTCCATTCAGGAAGCCATCTTGTGTTTTTAATCTGGTTTTACATGAGCCCTCGTACGCACGTTCTCTCTCTCTCTCTCTCTCTGTCGCTTGCTCTCTTGCTCTACCCCCTCCCTCTCTCTGTCTCTCCCTCTCTCTCCCTCCTGCTAGTATGCTAATAGGTTTACCGCACACACTCACACACACACACACACACACACACATATACAGACACAACAGAGGATTTTTTTTTTCCTCTGTGATCACTATCACTCCTTCCTCCCACTCGTTCAGTTTTTTCCTCCTCTCTTTCTGCATGCATGATGTGAATGCCCCTCAACCACCCCTCCCCCTCTCTTCAAACATATACACTCACAAGCAAATACACATACACACTCATACAGACACACACACGCACACAAAGCACACGCACACAGAGGTCGCTGTAGAGACGTCACGCTAGAGATAGCACACAAAGGCAGTGCGTCCACCAATCAGAGGCCAGGCTTGGCTCTGCTGCTAGGGTGAAATTGAAGGAGAGCCAGGGAGGGTGGCGACAGGAGAGAGATAGACAGAATTTAAAAAAGAAGGTTACAAACAAAAAAGGAAAGACTGATATTTATTTACAAGTGAGTGTGCAGATGCAGAGCTATAGTAGAGTGGACAGGGGTGTGTGTGTGTGTGCGTGTGTGTGTGTGTGTGTGTGTGTGTGTGTGTGTGTGTGTGTGTGTGTGTGTGTGTGCATATGTGTGCACGCACATGGACGCATGCTCGTGTGTCTATGTGTAAGGGGGGATGGGTCCTCTCTATGCCTGTCAATTATCTCCTCGAACTCGCCTTCCCTAAACAATGCCTCTGGTATGTGGTATTACTGAGCACCATCTGTGTCAGGGCTGCCTGCAATAACTGGACTGGACTGGTCTGCAGAGCGCGTGCACAGACACACGCAAGCATTTGCACACACTCGCACACACACACTTAAAACCCACTCGTTCACACACCCAGATCCTTTCAAGCAGCCACACAACCTTCATTCTGACAAGCAAAATGCAAAATTACACAGCAGAGCCCAACATGCTGACTCAAAGACTCACAGTGAAGACAGATGCATACAACAAAGCTACACAAGAGCTTACAATCATCAGCTGTCACTGCTTTCCCCATCACTGATCGATATAGGTGAACACAGTTGCAATGCAAACACAACCTCAACTTTTGTCGCCCCAACAGTCTGTGTGAGAGTGAGGTACTGATCACTGTGTAAAAGCCTGTGATCTTCACGTTAACAGTCTGAGCGTGAGGAATCATCTCCGGCTCAAACCTTTTTAAAACCAGACATCAGCGCACGTTCGTCCTACACCGCTGATCACAACCACAAAAGCCAAGCAGAAATGGGTTTGTCCACATCAGCAGCTAAGAACCGCTGCAAAGATGCATTTCTTTTAATAACGAAGCCCTCTAAAAAAAAACACGTTACTCAGAGCGAAGCAAAGCGTGCTGTCGATGTGGACGATGTGAAGGAGAGCGAAAATGTGCTGGAGAGGAAATGGAAATGGTTGCCAAATAAGAAGCCACCGAAAAACACGACAAAGTCAGTAAAAGTTCATGCAGTCGGGCGAAGACGCAGCCGATCGAGGCAAAAAAAGGCAGACAGCAAGACAGAGACGGAGAGGGAAACGGAAAGAGAGAGTGAGCTGACGTGTGGCATGGGGAGGTGAGGCGAGGCAACCACACAGTGACACAGCATTTCTAGTGTCTGTCTGACGCTCTCCTGTGGCATGGGAATCCCCCTCTGCTGACGTCACATGGACCACGTGCGTGTATGAATGTGTGTGTTTTTGTGCGAGCAGAGGCGTTTCTGTGTTACGCTGGACAACACCATCGGCCCCGTGGCTTCGGCGTCCTCGCTTACAAATGGCTGCGTAGGTTGTTGTACTGCATTTGAGACATGTATTTACAGTGTTTTCGGAAAAGCAGCCATAATGGTGACAGTAGCTGCGGCTGTACTACTATGATGTGAAAATTCCCTAGAAGTATCTATCAAGGGAATGGTGACACATCAAGACACTGATGGAAAATGAAGAGGAAGAAACACCACCAATCAGATTCACCAAACGTTCAAACATTCCTTCCTCTTTCAGCACATAAGAACGTCCAGACCTCCTAACATTCAGTAAGACCAGGGTCCTCAAACCTGGACCCCTTCCAGGAGAGGAACGTTTTCACGGAGGCTGAGGTGCGTTGCTGAGACTGTGTCTATATGTGCAGAATGTAACCATCAGAATCAGTGTCCCTCCAGCTGATCAATGAAAAACAACCTCATTCAAACAAACGCCATTACAACATAAAAACTAATCACGTTGTTTTGTGAAACCTTTCACAAAACGTGTGCTAAGAGCGGATCAGCTGGCTTCATACAGCTGATTGACATGACTTGGTTATGTCAATCAGCTATATGATGACATATAGCTGATTTACAGCTATATGTCAATCCCTCTCTCGCTGCCTTCCATCGAGCTGCACAAGTTGGGCGCGGCTGAGGTGGACGCCATAACTTTATTAACTTACTGCTTTTTTTGAGGACCCCCACGCTATGGCCCGTGGACCCCAGGGGTCCAGGGACCCCAGTTTGAGAATCGTGGCAGTAAGAGATTAGGGTCTCCCTTGACCTGCTTGCTCTCACAGTCCAACAGACAAAGACACGGGGGAGGGTTTCTCATTGCGGCCACGCAGAAAGCGTGCTGTCAATGTATTCATTTGTATCCAGGAGGATGGACAGAGGAAGATGAGGGCACTGAGTTAGTTAACCAGCATTTATCATTAGTGTAATTAATGGACCTATGCTTAATAATGATAAAAGAGTCTGAATTACTAAATGTGATTGAGCAAATTATTTTACCATGTGTAAAAAGCTGCTGCTGATTCTGTCTTGAGCTAAGCTAAGTGAGCTGCAGAGCAGTTGTCACGGGAGAAAATGGAGGATGTGGTTACCAGGCAATAAGGGCGTAGGCTGCTGCATCCACACAGAGGCTAAGTCTGGTAACCATAGCAGCACTGCATTATGGATTGCTGGCATATATGATCAATAGTTCATTAAAACTCATTATTGTAAGAAAGAGATTTGTCTATTAGAAAATGGTAAGTGTCAGACAAGCAACACATTTAAGTTGATTACTGTTGTCCTGCTGATTATATGACTGCACAATGAACCAGATACAACTGAACTCAAATTAGGTTCCTTTGTCTAATGTTACATTTCATTTTACTCAAATATCCAAGTTGGCTATGTGGATCATCATTATGTAGAGATGCACAGTATGCAGTAAACTGTAGACTGACTATTCAGCAAATCAAAAGGCAACGAAACTAATCATGATATGAATTAAACTAAACCTGAGTGTACAAACGTCAGAGCCACACCGACAATATTCCTGTGTCTTGGAGACAAAGGCAGGGTAATGGGTTGGCTGAGTAGGGAAAGAGTTCCTTCAGAGGTCAAGGCCTTTGTAATACCAATGTTATAAATTTATATTACCCCTCATCCACAAAAGAATAGACAATGATTACAATTAGAGAAACGATTCAAACAAAGCCTCTTTCTCATGACAAAGACATGATCCTGACATGTATGATCCTCAAATGTGAAAGTCTATTTATCCTATATATATATACAGGGGGTCCTCGAGTTACGACGGAGATCCGTTCCTGAGAATGTGTCGTAACCGAATTTCGACGTAAGTCGGAACATACATTCATATGTAAGGTAGATACTAAGTTGTGCCACTAGATGTCGCTATAACACCACCCGAAAATAAGAGTTTACTGTGGTGAATTGCCTTTTTGTCCCTCTTGACACACCGTAGGGGTTGATATCGCGAATGTAATGAGCATTTCCTTTAGATTTCTGATATCAACAGTGTAGACCCTGTATTGTGAATAAATCTACGGTATCCCGAACGCATCTGTGTCCGCGTGCATCTCCTTACCGGCTGCCGCTGCACCCCCCGCCAGCCGTCCATTTCACATAAGTAAACACAAGGCAGAGTAGGCAGAGTAGCCTAGCTGTGCTGTGGAGGTGTTGGAGAGCCGGCACCAACTAGTTCCCGTGCAAAGTCTGTACGTATTTACGGGGGAAAACCGCTTAAGTCGAAACAAGGAAGTTCATGGGAGATGTGTCGTAACCACGAAAATGTCGAATCTCAAGACCGTTGTAACACGAGGACCCCCTCGTGTTACGACGAGGATATATATATATATATACAGGGGGTCTTTTTATGTGTCTTTATTATGTTTTGGCTCTGGCAACCACAGAGCAACATTAGATATGTGTCCCATAGACAATTAACATGATTATTTTCTGTTTGATTTAATACCATGTTGTGTTACTGTGTACTAAGTTTCTTTTGCAAAACAGTGTGTTGTTGCTGCCACTTGAGAACGTTCTTACCAGACAGGACAGGGCAGGTCTGAGGAGCACTGATGGAAACCCTGATTTCCTGTTTGTGGCAAAACAAACCTTGGCCATTTTCTCTAAAAAAAAAAAAAGTCAGGTTTGTGCTCTTTAAACACTTAGCATGACTTTGCCTTTAAAAACATTGCCACGTCTCACCTATAACCATATACATACATGAGAGCCAGGGAGAAGAGGCTGTCTGTCTCATAAATAAATAATGTCCTAATGGTTGTTACACTCTGAATCTACAACAGTATTGTCATACAGGATCCTAATGTGGAACAGAGTCCTTATAGGTATACAGTGTGTTTCCACCTTTGTAACTTGTTTCGGTCTCTATATTATTTCAGTACTTATATTTGGTGTCTTGAAAGAAAATACAATCATAAAAATAATTTTGAAATATAGCCTAGAAATAGCAATGATTTGGAAATTGTTACATAACATTCGACATATCATTTTCATTTAGAAGTGTTTGTTGGATGAATGACTTTAAATACTTTTCCTGTTGTATATAGTATTTGTAACAGCTTCCTTACTTATTTATTTCATTGCATTACAACAAGACAGTCTATTCTGCGTTGCTGCATGTGTGTATGACCATAGTGGGAATGTTAGTGAATGTTTGTGACAGTAACAGTGCCGATGGACATGTTTTACTCTCTGTGTCCTTAGTCGCCTATTTTGCCTTTTCCTGCTTGTCCTCCTCCATGTGCTGACCATCTCCTGATCTCCTGCTTCTTCCCATCCCCCCGTTTAACTGAAGCATCTACAAACACACACATACACACTTCCATTCACGCACAAGTGCACACTTTCAAAACATGCACTCGCATTTCTCACACAACCACCTACACACACACACACACACACACACAAAAGCAACTGCTGAAAGGCCTAAGGTCAACCCCCACTCCTCATTTGAAGCCTAAAAGGTCAGAGGACAAAGCTCAGGCAACTGCATGATTTCTCCACTGCTGCTTTTTGGTAGCTCTCACTGTCTAAGACTCACACACACACACACACACACAGAGAGAGAGAGAGAGAGAGAGGGAGTGAGAGAAAGAGAGAGAGAGTCTGCTCAGGCTGTTAAAACAGACAGACTGAGCCAGATTTTCATTGGTTTACAAAGAATGTGAAAACATTAGCTTTAGCACTAGTTTACATTCCCCATCTGTATCCTCAGGATTCATGCACCAGCATACAGCATACAGCATAAACTTAAAACACATTAGTGGGTGGTTGGATGACAGTCATACTAGCTGCTTCAATGGGTAAATGAGCGCGTGTAACCATGCTTTATGGTGGGATTTTCACCTACATTATTTGCTTTAATAAGCAATAAATGTTTGAATAAACATGCAGTTTACTACAGCATTATAGCATTGTATGAAGTGTCCTATAATTAGAGGTGGAGAGGAAATGACTTCCAACAATTCTGGCTTTCATTAACAATAAATCATGTTGACAAGCTTAGACAGAAGTAGAGATGCAATAAGAAGAATTGATATTTAACAGTGGATATGTGTATATTTAAATTAGTCTAATTCCTAGTACAAGTGTTGAATTTATTGATATGGGTGTAATTTGATTAAGTTTTTTATACACTTGGCATGTAGGCAAATGAATTTAAACTCAGCCTCAGGAAAATTTATGGGACGAAAATGGAAGTAGTATCACAAGTGGCAAGTTAAAAGCTATTTGTCTGAGGATGTTTGTGATGTCTGTAATGAATGGATGGATGGATGGATGGGTGGAATCTGCTCAGATGAAGAACAGAACTTCCTCTGCTTGAAAGCCAAATGCCTCCAGAGAAGAACCCCTCTGTGCGAGTGTGTAATATATGTCTGTAAGTGTGTTTTGGGGGGACAGAAAGTATGAGAAAACATTTTCTGGATAAACAGAGGCTGAATAATATTTCACTTTGGAAAGAAAACTCTAAAGATGTTGTGAGAACCTAAATAAACATTGGCAACCCTCCAACATTAGCTGTCCAGTCAACAACATTTGAAAACAAAACACCAGGCTCTGCTAACTTACGACATTCAAAGCAACAGCCTTGAATACCCATATTTCTAAACTGGACCTACCGTTTACCCATTTATCCCATACAAAACTGTAAGATACAGATATAAACGTAGACATATTCTCGAAACATAGCAGTATGGTGCTTACCTCCAACTCGTTCCGTCTCCTCTTCAGCTCATCACATTTTCGCAGCTTGCAGATCTGCTTACCCGTCCTCCGGTTCAGACAGTTTGTGCAGGTCCCACAGTTCTCTCTGCGGAGGCAGGGGGCGCACGCGCCACATTTTTTTCTTCGCTTCTTTTGGAGCTCAACTGTAGCATCCAGAGAATCAAAGGGGGAAAGAGAGAAGAGTCCTGCTTGCTGGTGCTCGCTCTCGATATATTTGCTCAGAGGAGATGTTGTTTCTAAGGATTTCTTGTAAAGGTGGAGAGACTGAGCCTCCTCTGCATCCATGGAGAACTCATAAACATCCTCAGGTGGTGGACCAGGTCCAGCCTTGGGTCTGAGCATGATGACTGTCCTGCTTTATGGGAATTCTGTCTCTGATTGGATATAATGGCAGTTCAAGAAGAATCGGAAACTTTAAACCCAACACCAGATATGATTCAAAAGTACCTTGACTAGATGAACTTGCGTGGTCGTGACAACAGTTAGTTAGTTAGATCAGATCTATTCTATATCTAGATATCTAGATGAAGTGTCACTCCCATTTCCTCTGAGTGCTGTAGCCATAAGTGTCAGCTTAATGTTCAACCTGTCTGCTAGCATGAGCCCTCCAGAGACAACCAAACTGTTGGCCTGTGTTTGTGATCAACCAGGTGGCCCTGGAGACTCAGGGTAGCAATGACCAGTTTGGAGTCCATATTTCCCAGCTACCCTGAGGGATGACTGGTGGAGGGATGACTGGTGGAGGGATGACTGGTGGTCCACAACAGTTAGGAAAGAATAGCTGAAGCCTGCGGAGAACTGGCAGCTTCTTCCCAGCCTGGACGCAGTCTGGAATGGAGCACACGTATGTGTTACACACACACAGGTATATATAAATATACATATCTACATATACAATTTCCAACATCATGCAGGACATGTGTCTCATGAATAATTAGAATCAATGTTCCCTCTAATTTTTCATGTGTCTGCGCAAACACACAAGCTCCATGAGCACACCGAGGACCACTGTGAGCAACGTCAGATGCGCACGCTGTGGCCACACACCAGTATTACACCTGTTCAAAACTTTGGATCATGGCAAGTTACATGGCTTATTAAAAGAATCAAATTACAGCAGCAATTTTCATTAGTTACTTTTACTATAAGTGATTTTGCCCACTTAAAATGAAAAAGACAACAATCTTGTTCATGAGATGTGTAGTATGTTATATGTGAGAAAAGAAAAGCAAAGAAAAAATCGGACCCAGTTTCACCGCTTGCTGTTATTTGCACATTCTCCGACAGCCATTCCA